>VVHJ01007371.1:7471-18254 GCA_015107715.1 Tylochromis polylepis
GGTTTGTTGGTGGGTGGGGGGGGGGGGGGGTAATACAGATGTGCAAAAGGAACACAGGCAAACATAGCCTTGGCCTTTGAAAAAACTGTTGCGAATATTTTGGTTCTTTTTCTTGCAGAGTTTGATGAGAAGATCATTGCCATGGTTATGTTTGTGCAGTAAAATAAATTTATGGTGACAATTATTTAAGCTTAGCTTAGTAGTTATCAGACTGCAGAGTAGCAGACAGGGGAAAAATATAGAGTGAATGAGATGAATGAATATGGAAGATAAACAGACAAACGTTTGCTGGTGTTGTAATGTTTAATTAGAAAAATAGTTTCTTTCATGGTAATGATGTGAACTTTTTTCTGTTTCTTAAGCAGGGTATGTCAGATAAAGTTTAACATAAAGCAGGTTTAACATGAATACTGTGAACAGCTAACCTGGTTCTCTCCTACCACCACATTTAAAGCAAAAAAGTCACCAGTAAACATGTTAGATTCACCACTTCTACACTGCAAAATCCCCAGTGTTAAATTGACACTAGAAAGTGTCTATATAGGTCCACTCTTTTGAGTGTTAAATGAACACTTTTGACTGTGTTATATTTTTAATAGTAACCTAGTCAGTGTTAAAGATTAACAATGACTAACACTTAGCAGTGTTGATTTTCTAATACTGGAAAATAACTAAAACTGCTAGTAATATTTCAGTGTTAGCAAATCAGCACTGCTCAGTGTTAGTCATTGTTCATCTTTAACACTGACTAGGTTACTGTTAAAAATATAACACAGTCAAAAGTGTTCATTTAACACTGGAGATTTTGCAGTGTAAGCATTTATGGAGAATAATTATGGAACATGCTCAACTGATATTTTTATGTCTCATTACAGAAATAAAACAGACATCACAGCTTCCACAAAATCTTAATATTGACTAGAGTTTAATATTTGACTTCTGTGGAAACCTAATAAGTCCCATTATCATCCCCTCTCACTTCTCAGTATTTAGATTAAATACATGCATAATACATTAAGACCACACTGGTTTCATTAAAGGTCAAAACTCCTCAAATAATACAGCTTTTGATAAGGGAAACTTTGGATTTGGAGACTCATTCTATAATTGCATACAAATTCTGTATATCACACCAGTAGCCCCTGTCACTACGACTGGAATAACCTCACAAAATTACACACGAAACAGGGGTACTAGGCAAAGATGCCGACTCTCACCATCAGTCTTATTTTCTTTTTCTTATTTTTAAATTGAGCCGCTCATAGCGACTACAGTATCTGTCAAAATAAAAATATCATCTGAATCCTAACATCTACCAGTAACCTCAAGATTAGTCTTTATGCAGATGACATTTAACTTTTCATGCAAAATCCATATTCATCACTACTTGAAACAATTAGCGTTATCAAGGAAGTCTCAAAAATGTCCAACCATTCCATAAACTGATCCAAATTCTTCCACTGATATCGCCAAAGCTGGAATGGGACAGTCAATGAACTACCTATCCCTCTGTGCACAGTACATTAATATTTACACCAGGCTTTCAAAACTTTTCACCCTAAACTTTATCTCCTTAGTTCAAACAATACAAGATACCCAATCTGTGTGGCATTCTATTATAGAATAGGGTCTGGAAGAGCTCTTAAAAGAGTCATTGGGTGAGCCTCCTCCTGTTTAGGTTTGTAGGCAACTCAAAATCCAAGGCCAAAGTCAAATATTGTAAATTTTTCTATTTTATAACTTTATATTTCAGACTATAATGTCTGAAACAAAATAAAAGTAAGTATTTGAACATCACAAGATGTTTCTTGAATGTGAGTGTGTCTCATGTAAAATTCAGTGTGAGCATCATGGCAGAAGACACTGTGTGCCATAAGTGGCTATAAAAAGCACGCACGCACATTTAAACAGAAGACTGATGCAACATATATAGGCAGAGGGAGAAGATTCTCTGGTGGGCTGTGTTGATCTGTTTGAATTAGAGGATTTGCAATTGGATGAAAAATCCTCTTGCATGTCTGCTGTGGTTGACAAATGGTTATATATAATGCAAAGACACCCACATGTGTACAAAGTGATGGCAAAGTGACTTACAGTGTTTGTCTCTGATGCAGGAGAATGCTTTTTGGAAAAAAAAAACAAATAATTGCTTCCTCATTCTGTTTTAAAGCAATTTAATAATCAGTGTCTGGGGTATTAAAATTAAAAGATGTACGTGTGAAACTCTAAAGTGAGATTCATGCTTCACTGCTTCTCCACCTGTAGGCCAACAAGACCACAAGTTGCACTTCGTCAGTGGTTTTGATGTCACTTAACCAGAACAGGACAATTATGAAATTCCGGTCGTCACCTTATTGGGATACGAGCGTTGAAGCACCCTTTGTGTGGAATTTTTCACACAGATATGACTGCAAGGTTTAAAGCTAGCAATTATCAGAAACAAGGACTTTAATTTCCAACATGAGAGAGCATTCAAGGTGCAAAGGACCTGACCACAGCATAGAACAAGATATTAAAATCACTAAATCAAAAAAAAAAGGGGGGGGGGCATGCTAAAATGAGCTACTTCTCTTTTTAAAGCATTATTTTGTGTTGTGAGTCAGAATGCAATATATTTCGCTTTAAATTTGCCCCTTCGATCATTTTGGGAGAGCGAGTGTTCTTTTTCTTTCTCAAACGGTGCATATCTCATTCTCCAGCACAGCTCTTTGTACTGGTTTCTCCTTTCTGTGAAACGCCTTTGAGGATGACTAACCCTGTCTCGACCACAGACCAAGGCGTAATGTCATCACTATTTTGTAGAAAACTTAATTGAGTCTTTCTTGTCCTTCTTCCACTTCCTCTATTTTTTTTCACCATTCACTTGTTTCTTTTGATTATTCTTCTTGGTTTTTCTTATTGCTTGTGGGCCCTTTTCTCTTCCTTCATCTTTCTTTTTTCCCACTATTCTCTGTCCCATCCTCCTACCTGTCTTTTCTCTCTCACCTTTCCCCAACTTATTATCTCTGCTTCTTCCTTCTCAGCCGCTACTCCCGGAGGTGGAACAGGTTGTGTCGAAGGAAATGCCGGGCAGCAGTCAAATCACAAGTTTTCTATTGGCTGGTTATTTTCCTGGTTTTCCTCAACACTCTGACCATTGCCTCTGAACATCACCAGCAGCCTCAGTGGCTAACTGATGTACAAGGTACATTGCTCAACCCACACACATGCACACAAAACAGTAATATGTCTGATCTGGGCTTAATTATTGACCTCTGTGCAATTACTTTGTTTGGCAGTATATTTTCATCACACACTTATTTTACTCCCCCATTCATTTCCCTCCCCAGACATAGCCAATAAGGTTTTGCTAGCACTCTTCACTGGTGAGATGCTGTTGAAGATGTACAGTCTGGGCCTGCAGGTAGGACACTGTATCACTGTTTTGTGTTAAAAATTGACCACATTCTACTCTTTTTTTCTACCTTTAATTTCTGTGCTTTGCTCCTCGCAGGCCTACTTTGTTTCACTCTTCAATCGGTTCGACAGCTTCGTAGTATGTGGAGGGATCCTTGAAACCATTCTGGTGGAAACAAAAATCATGTCTCCTCTTGGCATCTCTGTGTTACGTTGTGTACGCTTACTGCGAATCTTCAAAATAACCAGGTTAGTGTAGACCTTAAAGTATATGCATTTAATAAGCAGAAGTTATTCCTTCAGTCGTCCAAAAGGGAAGATACTCACACATCTGAAGATACCTAATGCTATACTGGTCATAAAGTAGCAGCTTTTTGCAGTGTTTGTATTACCAGTGGAGCCTTAATGTTGCATTCAGCAGAGTACTAACAGGTTAAAATAAGTCTAGGATGCAATTACTGAAAAAAAAAAACAGACTTGGATTTCTATGAGATTAATGTTTTTGTGAGGTTTTCACTGTATCTCATATAATATCCATGGTATTTAAAAATGTCTAACCTGAATAACTGTTATTGGGATTTTATTTTGCCACAATAATCATTTGGTGAGAACATCATATTGTGACTAGTTTACATACACTCATTGACCGCTTCATTAAGTACACCTCGCTTATAATGGGTTGTATCCTGTTTTCCCTTGAGAACTGCCGTAACTCCTCAGAGCATAGATTCAGCGCAGTGCTGGAAACATTCCTCAGAGATTTTGGTCCATATTGACACGATAGCATCACACAGGAGCTGAACATTTGTCAGCTACGGATCCCATCCACCACATCTCAAAGGAGTGCTATTGGATTGAGCTCTAGTGACTGTGGAGGCTATTTGAGTACAGTGAACTTATTGTCAAGTTTAGGAAAGCAGTGTGAGATGATTTGAGCTTTGTGACTTGGCGCCTTATCCTGCTAGAAGCAGTCATCAGAAGACACTGTGGTCATAAAAAGATGGTAAGCAACAACGGTCAGGTATTGGACTGGATTCAAGGAAGGATGGATCTATGCTTTCATGTTGTTTATGCCAAATGCTGACTCGACCATCTGAATGTCGCAGCATAAATCAAAGCTCATCAGACCAGCCTGACACCAACAACCACGCAACGTTCAGAGTCACTTAACTCACTTTTCTTTCCTATCCCGATTTTTGGTTTGAACTTCAGCAGGTCATCTTGATCATGTCTACATGCCTAAATGTATCGAGTTGCTGCCATGTGACTGGCTGATTCTGTCACTGCATTAATCAGTTTAACAGGTGTACCTAATAAAGTGTCCGGTGATTGTATATTGGCTTTTTAGACTTGTCAAGGTCTGGGAAGCATAGGGGTGAGGACCCAAATACAGGATTCCGAAAATACAGAAGTTTTCAATAGTATTTTTCACTATGTGTAAACAGGAGTACAAATTAACAAGGTCTAAGAAGAAAAATCAGCACTACAACAATATGTAAAGGCTACACACAGAGAACAAACTGTGACAAAGCCTGGACTATTTATACCCCAAGGGTTGATTAGGGAATGACCAACAGAAGGGTAACAAGACCACACACAGGTAAAGATAATCATGATAATCAGAGAGAGAGACAGATAGGAAGCAAAACTTACACAGGACACAAAAAAAAACCTTGAAAATAAAAACCAACATGAAGTAACCAAAATACTAACACAGAGATACAACGGTCACATTAACATAAAGACAGAGACAAAGGAACTCTGGAGGGCAAACACATAAAACAGAAACACAGGACAGAGGAAAAAAGCAATTAGGGAAACACTGAAAAGTTAAATCCTGCAACTAAAACAGTAAATCACGAATCCGGGATGGCAAAAGATAAACTTCTTAGCAGGAAACTCCAGCAGTACTGTTAAACTGAAAACAGAAACTATCAGACTCCCTTCTAGTCACTACTAAATTATAAAGAAATCAAAATAGAAATCCAACAGTCAACATACCAAACAAGAATTAAAACTTCAAACAGTTGGAAAAATCATAACAAGACTTTACCATTTCAACTGAATTTCTCTTCCTTTAGATATTGGAACTCTTTGTCCAACCTGGTGGCATCCCTGCTGAACTCTGTTCGCTCCATCGCTTCCCTGCTGCTCCTGCTCTTCCTCTTCATCATCATCTTCTCCCTGCTGGGCATGCAGCTGTTTGGAGGAAAATTCAACTTTGATGAGACCCGACGAAGCACCTTTGACAACTTCCCCCAGTCTCTGCTCACTGTGTTTCAGGTAATCATGCTCCACTTTTTCTAATGGAGTGTGTCCGGCCTCCATTGTCACCTTAAATTTGTCCTTGAATGATACAAAATGGATGTACCTTTTATAATGTTGCTTAATTAAATTTAATCCGTCACTATCACAAGGGTGAGGCTTCTTTTAATTGAAAATACATTTTTATAAGATTTTGTTTACGCAAAGGAGCTTTAATCCATTTTTTTCCCTGTCTCTACAGATCCTAACCGGAGAGGACTGGAACTCTGTGATGTATGACGGTATCATGGCATATGGTGGTCCAGCTTTTCCTGGCATGCTAGTTTGCATCTACTTCATCATCCTCTTCATCTGCGGAAACTGTATCCTACCACAACAGGAGGTCCCCATTGTCACAAAGCATTTGCTCATAGGGAATCTTTTGGTTCTTCTAGATCAGGGGTCTCCAACTCCAGGCCTCGAGGGCCGGTGTGCTGCAGGTTTTAGATGTGTCCTCGATCCAACACAGCTGATTTAAATGGCTAAACAACCTCCTCGACATGTCTTGAAGTTCTCCAGAGGCCTGGTAATGAACTAATCATTTGATTCAGGTGTGTTGACCCAGGGTGATATCTAAAACCTGCAGGACACCGGCCCTTGGGGCCTGGAGTTGGAGACCCCTGATCTAGATCGTTGCCGAGTCTTTCCATTATAATGGCAGGTGCCTTTAGATGTTGGCGCTATGTAACTACAAATACATGGAACAGCTACACCAGTAGCCCAGGTCATGCGGGCCTGACGCTTATACTTGCAAAGTATACTTGCAAAATAAAAATATTTTGAGTCAGATTCAGTAACTGACAGTCAAATTTGTTTTCTGACAATCTTAAATTCTGTCGTCAAATGGATACTGGTGTTGCTGATTGTGATTTGAATCACTGAGTCACATCTGACATCTAACCCCTGGTTAAGATGCAGCTGCAGGAGAAAAGAACACGTTTTGAATGCAGATGCTTTCCCTACAGCTAAAAGATTTTACTGTGGGCCACTGAGCCTCTGTACTAGAGTAGTTAAAAATGTGTTTTTCAGATGAGAGGTTATATTTAAATTGTTACTATTTATCAGCTTTATCAGCCTGTTGAATCCAAAGCTAGTGCAATATCATTCATTTGGCTTTGGAGTCTGCATTTAGAAGAATCAAACATGGGGCTACGGGCTATAACCATGGCTTTGAATGCTGTTTATCTGATCAGCTTAACATAGCAGTCTATGGACATTAACTCACTTTTTGAGTCAAGCCTCAAGTGGTTATTACAGAAAGTGTAGGCTTTGGCTTCCTTTTTTTTAGCCCCAGGGGTTGCCACTTGTTTACAGCCAGCTTTGTTTATAATCTGATGGGTCAGCAGCATCCTTAACATCACCCCTCTGAACAGATATCCTGCTGAATGTCTTCTTGGCCATTGCTGTAGACAATCTGGCAGACGCAGAGAGCTTGACATCAGCCCAGAAAGAGGAAGAGGAGGAGAAGGAGAGGAAAAAACTGGCCAGGTAAGGCAGAAAACTGAATGGAGGCAGTCAGACAAAAAATTGTAAAGGGATGGGGGGAGATGTTGAGACCTGGCCAATTCAAACAGCACCCAGGGAAAACATTAGCTTGCAGCATCTTGCATAGCCTATTATTTCCTCAAGGTGAATAAGGATGCTGACACTAGAAGCTTCAGTTGAACCACTAAAATTGCTTTTTCATAAATAGAATACAAACATATTATTTGTCTTTTCTCTACAACAGTTTATTATTCTTTTCAGTATCATTGCAAAGGTTAATTCCATCAAAGATCAAAGTTGAGGTTTTAGTGCAGCTGAGAAAGAAAGTGTTTTTAGCACAAATCATAAAAATGTCTTCTGCTTAATTGCAATCTGTATTAATCTGTGGAAAAAGGTGCAATAGGAAACGGTCATTTTCCTCACAGCTATCCTTTTTTTTGTCTAATCATAACACACAGAAAATACACCCTATGATTGCATGTCTTTATGCTGTCCCTCTGATGTTAATTTATATATGGAGAAGGGAAGATGCTAGAGTTGAGGATCTTCTTGTTCTCTCTCCTTCTCCAGGCTTGGCAGTCCAGAGAAGCGTCATGACAATGAGAAGCCTCCTCTGGAGGAAGAGAAGAAGGAGAAAATAGAGCTGAAGTCCATTACTTCTGATGGGGAGACCAACACTGCTACAAAGGTACACAGAAATACACAAAGACTCAGTAAGAATGTGTGTGTGTTCAAAGGAGTGAGAAAAAATGAAAGAAATCTCATGCTTCTCCTTTGCAGATTAACATGGATGACTGCTGTGGGGATGAG
The DNA here is from genome assembly GCA_015107715.1 of Tylochromis polylepis. NCBI lineage: Eukaryota > Metazoa > Chordata > Actinopteri > Cichliformes > Cichlidae > Tylochromis > Tylochromis polylepis. The sequence continues at coordinate 15,467 of VVHJ01007371.1, forward strand.
AGCGAAGAGAAGAATCCATATCCCGCCAATGATTATATAGGTAACACACACCACAGCCATAAATATTATGTGTTTCTATAGGTATAAGGTAACAGGTGGTTTCATTGAGAATTTTGTCTTTGTTATTATATAAAAAAGTTAGTGTTACTAAAATTATTTCCACTCTTTCCCCTCATATTCCTTCACCCCCTCATCTTTATCTTACTTTCCTCTTTCCTGTTCTCTCTCCACTTCTTCCTCCCCATCAGGAGATGACGACGATGACGAGCCAGAGATGCCTGTGGGCCCGAGGCCACGGCCCCTCTCTGACATTCAGCTGAAGGAGAAGGCTGTCCCCATGCCTGAGGCCCGAGCTTTCTTTATCTTCAGCCACACCAACAAGTAATCTTCCTCTACAACTTCATTTTCTCCGCCCAATATTTCAGTCAGCTTCTGCTGTATTCAGTTTGGCATACTTTTCCTTTAAAGAGACTAGATGTAAACATTTGCTTTCTTTCTCTCTTGCACTTTGTTTTGTAGGTTCAGGGTTCTCTGCCATAAGGTTGTCAACCACAATATCTTCACCAATCTCATCCTCTTCTTCATCCTGCTCAGTAGCATCAGTCTAGCGGCAGAAGACCCTGTCAAAAATGACTCTTTCAGAAATAAGGTAACATACACAATTGGTAAATGGACTGGTATAAGTGATATAACGCCTGTCTACTCAATTTGAGCACATTCATAGAGTGCTTTTATCTATACTTAAGCACTTTTATCTAACATTCACACACACTCTCACACTTCAATTAATTAATCTGGGGCAAATCATGGTTCAGTATGCCCAGCAGTATCTTAACAGTATATCTACTGACCTTACGATTACTGGACAACCAGCTCTACTTCCTGAGCCACAGCCACCTGTAAACATTTTTTTAAAACATATATAACAGTATAAATACAGTAAATATAGACATACAATGCCAGATGTACAGTAAGGCACAGTAGCCATAATTAGATGCCCACACGCACACTCATTCTGACTAAAATGGATTATAGCTATAGAGGAACCAAAGCTTATTGTGAGTGGCCCGTTACACTTAATGAGATTTGGTCTCGAGTACTGTAACTGTTATTAACTTCATGTTAAGAAGATATGAAATGCCTCTTAAGCTTTGCTCTCTTTTAAACTGTTTTATCAGCCAAAAAGAAATATGAGTAGTTACTGTATCAGTTTGTACACATACAGTAGGAAAATATATTTATGAGGGTGTTTTATTTTGTTTGTTTTGCTAAATGTCAACATTTAATCAAGAATTGAATGTATTTGCTGTTTTAGTGTTTGCACAGTCTGTTTTGACAATGCGTAAGAAGTTCTGTCTTTTAATTTGTATGCAGTAGCAGAGACTTCATATTTAGCCTCAAGGCAAGCTCTGAAACCGCAACATTTTCAATTTCTTTGCAGTATATGAAGGATATATCTGCAATTGTGCTCGCTGTTTGACATCAGCCTATTGTTCATAAATTAATGTGGTGCTTATGACTGTAATAGAGCTGTAGTCTAATGTAAACACCATGTGTGCTGTATCTGTTTTTGTACACTGTTTCCTGTCTCAGTCAGTGAGACAATAAAGAGCGGTTTTATTATATTTTCCCTGGCTTTGGTATAAGATGCTATTATATATTATATTTGCCTAAACCAATTAACCTCAGTCTGAAACAGTAATGAAATAAAACAACCTGTTTTTCAGATTTTCCAGCATTTCTATTTTTAGTTCATTTGGAGTCAGATGTGGAGTCATTTAGGTTATGCTACAGTTGACCTTAAGTCTTGCTTTTCCCCAAAAAGCACACACATCACTTTTTCTTTGTACCTCTGCTGTGCAAACACCTCCATGTTTTACCAAGTTTAGATCTTCAAGAATACTTCTGCTAATGGGCCACAAAAAGACTGTAGATAGGCAATGGACATAGCCACTGTGGTGTCACCAATTGGTTTGTAGACTGATGCTCTGAAGCCTCTAGATGAGCATTTTGACTGTTTCTATCTTCTTTGGGGTTTTTTAATCTTGTATATAAACATATACTTCTATACAATGGGGCAACACGAGAGTTCGCCATCTTTTCAGACCCAGTAGCTATAGCCATCTTTTATGTACAGACTATGAACCTGTAAAAGTGTCTTCTAATGCTGTGTTTATACTCAACCTGTCGCTTGTGTTGCGCACCGATTTTGACATCAAATCACGTGTTGCGTGACACAGTCTTTGTGGCACATCGGTTGGTTGTGCAACTCTCGATTTTTGGCACATACAGTGGCTTGCAAAAGTATTCGGCCCCCTTGAACTTTTCCACATTTTGTCACATTACAGCCACAAACATGAATCAATTTTATTGGAATTCCACGTGAAAGACCAATACAAAGTGGTGTACACGTGAGAAGTGGAACGAAAATCATACATGATTCCAAACATTTTTTACAAATAAATAACTGCAAAGTGGGTGTGCATAATTATTCAGCCCCCTGAGTCAATACTTTGTAGAACCACCTTTTGCTGCATTTACAGCTGCCAGTCTTTTAGGGTATGTCTCTACCAGCTTTGCACATCTACAGACTGAAATTCTTGCCCATTCTTCTTTGCAAAACAGCTCCAGCTCAGTCAGATTAGATGGACAGCGTTTGTGAACAGCAGTTTTCAGATCTTCCCACAGATTCTCGATTGGATTTAGATCTGGACTTTGACTGGGCCATTCTAACACATGGATATGTTTTGTTTGAAACCATTCCATTGTTGCCCTGGCTTTATGTTTA
>VVHJ01007372.1:11625-23071 GCA_015107715.1 Tylochromis polylepis
CCCACACACACACACACACACACACACACACACACACACACACACACACACACACACACACACACACACACACACACACACACACATGAGAGTGAAGAGGTGCTGAAAGGATAAGGATGACTAATGAATGAGCTAAACGACCTGTGCATGCATGAGAAGAGACGAAGAGCAGAAAGAGTCAAAGTGGTGGAGGAAAGGGTTTACTGTATGACATAATGAGCTAATTAAACAATACATTTACACAAACAGCTCTGCTCTTTTGCTATAAAGTTACTGACATGTTAAAATTTTGAATAAAAATCATCACGTTGTGGATAAAATCTGGTCAAAATGGAAAATGAAGCACTCATAAAGCCCACTTGTGCAGCACTGGAAGAAATAAAGAGTTCTTTTCTCATACAGGGCAAGACATGAATCAGATTACTTTTAACTTTTCCTTGTAATCTAAAATTTGATGAAGTGTGAATTCTGTGCATACGCCTGGACTGTATGAGCCCTTCAACAACTTTAAAAGTCATTCAAACCAAACATGTACATGTAGATTAAATGAAAAAGTTTGTGCATAAAATTTGAAGTGTGAAGAACTTTGATGTGTCCATGATATTTGGCACGTATTACTGCCCGGGTGACACACTGTGTGTGGGCGTATTTGCTGTCCACTGTGTTTCTTACAGTATTTTTATCAAGCCTACTTCAATGTCATCATCTCCCCTCTGATCTCTGCTCAGTCAAAGACTCGCCCACCTCGTAACAATGCTCCATTGTTTATTACAGGAACAAAGGCTGAGACGGACAGAGTTCACTGTAAGGACACTTAAATCAGTAACATGCACTTGCATTAAACCAAAGGTCCTACTGCTATTCTTGTCACCTTCTATTCCACTTTTTTTCCCTGGAAGTTCACGGCATTTGGAATTGATCACACGCAGGCGTCTCTGGCAAACACAGACTGGTACACTGGTGTCGCTGAAGTGGAAATTCAAAGACAAAAGGCCTTTTGTCCACAATGACCCTTTTTTGAGCTGACACATCACACAATCCAAAGATACAGTATGGCCAGTATTTGTCAGGTGAACTTTACCAATGGGTAAATGACAAAGAATCCTTCAGTGTGAGTTTTTTAAATTGCTTCCTTACTCCACTCTGCCAGAGTAAGAAAAATAGAATTTGAATGCAGTTTCATGTAAAGTGGATGTCAGCAGGGAATGTGAATTTATGTTAGCTTGGCAGGCCAAAACTGGACTATAAAACCTAAATTATATTCTTCACTGCAGTACTAACCTGTAAAATCGTCTCCATCCATCTCTATTCAGCATAACCAATTATACCACCAGGTTGGAAAAAAAGCACTTTACCTGTGTTTAGCTTTAATTTTGACAAAAGCACAGGAAGGTAAGTGTGGCCATAAAACATGCTAATTTTCAGCATGTCGTGAAACCCCCAAAATGCCATCAAACTGCAGGTCATTTGCATCAAATGTGCTCCATCAGATACTTCGGGATGTTGTCATGGTGCACACACGATGCCTTGCTCCTGCCTTTTTGGAGACAGGCTTTGATTTTGACTGAATAACAGACTTTTTAGCCAAACAAAACAAAGGTAAGCAGTAAATCTGTAGTAGGTCAGATAACAAACTGATTTCCTCACAAGATTCAGCCATTGTCCCAACATGCAATGTAGAGTGATATCAGATTCATATTTCCTACCTAATTCCTACATTTTTTTCAGCACAGCCTGTTTTTAGAGTGAGTGAAGGAGCTGATGTGGCTGCAGACTCTTGTCGCCTTGTTTCAGTCTATTGTTGGTGCTGCTGAAAACAGCAATTGCTGTGCAGCAGGATATGCCGCTGTTATGAAAATAAATGAAATAGGAAAGGTTTGAATGAACATGGTGTTTGGTTCAATCTATCATCTGGCCACAGACTCAAAAAACTGTTTAAAGTTTCATGTCATAAGTTTGGCTGTATATTTTTGTTTGTTTTTTCACTGCAGAGTATGTGTTGACTGAGTTTTATGATCTCAGGATTTAAGCACTTTTTTTTTATTGTTGACCAAGTTTGCAATTTAAGTCTATTTAATAAGTGTTTTACGGACTCTTTTTTTCCCCCCCTTTATTACCCTCCTGGCTCTTCGACATCCACAGCTCTAAGGAATAATCTGCACTGGGAACAGGGTGGGAAATTTCTCTGAACCCTGCCAACTGCTCTGATCCTGCATTTCCTCTTATCTCAGACAGCGCCGTCAGTCTCAGACAGTCGCTGGGTTCGCTGAAAGGACAAATAAATGTAACACCCGGTGAAACTAAAACCAGCCCCTGGTCTCTTTTATTTGTGTTGACAATGGAACAGAGAGGAAGAACAATGGCCTTTCAGTTATTAAAAAAAATTAACCCTTTATAAAAGATCCCATTTGCTGTGCTATCGAGACATACCTGCTGAACTTTTCCTCAGAAACATAATTAATCTCAGGTGTTAGGTTGAGTTTTGAAGCAAGACAGTTCTCATTTTTCTGAAGAGAACATAAACATCAATACACTGATACATTATATCAGCTATACTTCACAAATTAAACACTAACTGTGTGTCTTCCTTCCCCAGCACGTGTTCACTATGGACCCTCTGAATGTGGAAAATGGAAGAGGAAGAGTTCCACATGACCCCAGCTTCCCCTTCGCCAGCACCTTCAGTGGTATGTCCCGTATTGTTTCTAAACAACTTCCTGAGTGGTTTATGAAGCCATATGGCGAGGGCACCAGTTTAAGATTCATTAGATGTTTTGTCGTACAGCAATAACGCTGACATATTCCAAACATTTAAAACACAGACTGCTCTGGCACGTGTCAATTCCCCTTTTTCTTTTTGTGTTTACTGTCTGCCTCTTTGCTGTCAGAGTAAAGGTAAACATGCCAAAAAAGAGAGAGTAGGTTAAAGATCCAGTAGGGGGTGTTCTAGCCGTCATCATTTTCTGTCAAAGGGGTTGCACAACAAAATATCAATTTCAAAAGCCTCTGTGGCACAGCTGTTAATTCATTTGCCACATCTGACTATTTAACCCCCCACCCCCTGAACAAGGTTGAAAAGTTCTGGGTGTTTCTCTCTAAATGTCACGAGGTATTTACTGGGGCTTGTGAAATAATGCTGATTTATGCCAATGACACACAATCCCAGGATCCACTAAGGGCGGAAATATATATATAGTGTGTGTGCATGTATACATCCTTTTCTGGCTCTACAGCTGGGCGCTTTCAGCATCAGAATTCATCCCTCAGTGCGCTGTAATTGGCAGGAAGACTGCAAATTGGAGCCAAATAGTAGTTTGGACATCTGCAATGATACTGCAGCGGTCACATGCATATAGAAAAAAAAGACAAAAAAGCGTTTGTCACAGAAATAGTAGCAGATAGAGACGAGAGCATACTGTACATGCTGGGAGAGGATAGTAATTTGTTAAAGGTTTAGGATTCATCGCCAATTTGAATGGTAAAGTCTGAAAAATGCAGTCAGCAGATCTCCAGCTCCCCTCTAGGTCAGTAAGGATGTGTTTGATGACAGACTGAATTCAGACTCTTGTTACGGGACTGAATTTGACTTTCCGTCTTACCGCTGGCCTCAGTGATCATTAGCGGTCAAAACCATAAAGGTTTTGTTATGCATGTTTTTTTTCTTCGCCTCAGAGCCTCTTCTATTGTATCCCTTAAACCATAACTAAATAATGATTGAAAGAAACAACAAATATGCACACAGAGTTTCGACCGACATACTGCAGCTCTGGATGAGAAAGATAAGGAGAAACAGAGACGCTGAGAATGAAACAATAAAAACTTGATGAAAATCCTCTTCATCAGTTATCAACTCAGTGATGTCTCCTCCTCAGTTTTAGGATCTTTTCCCAACACGCGCAAACCTCAACTCCCCACACCCTGTCAGCACTCATTATGATGTCCGTGTGTTTATATTTGCGCATTCGATTATGTCATACCATATAGGTTTGACTGCATGCATGTCTCGCTGTACGGTAAAGAACTATCTGTGCGTTTCTAATACCATTATCATGGCCAAATAAAATAAGAAGAATTAATTTTCACTTTCCATAAGGTCACAGGAGAGCATTCTCTCACCAGATTCAGTTTCAACACCAGCTGGGAAAAATTAAAAACAGTTGTGTTTTTGAAAACAACCTGGCTTTACTATGAAAAACTCGCTCTTATAATTCTTCATTATGTGATAGATGCAGTGGGTTGTTTTATAGTCATTTGGGGTCGCTGTCTTGTCTTGTGACCGATAACCCCTGACAGCTGAGGATTTCCCAAAATATATTGTAAAAAATGTGCCGTGGGAGGGATTTTGTGTTTTATCGCCATTTGCAAGAATTTTCGGAGCTGCTGAAACTTAAAGTTGGTCGACTGCTGATGGTCTCAGTGGAGGATGCTTAGGTTTCAAATTACACTCCCTGTGCGTTCTGCGTTGGGTTTGTTCATTTTCTTCTTTCCTGGCCTGCATCTATGATCCTCGTTTACCTAAACCTTAAGTTTGCCCATTATTTTTTGCTGCCGTTCCTTTTTTATTTACTAATTACCCTCTTTTTACATACTTGCAACCATTTTCTGTAAACTCTGCTCTTCTCATCATCTTTTTTCCTTTCTTTTAAAAATTTCCTGTCTCTGTCTCTGTAGGTGGGGAGCTGTATACAGGACTGACAGCAGATTTCCTGGGAAGAGACTCTGTGATATTCAGAAGTATGGGTGGTCGCTCCACAATGAGGACAGAGACCGACCAGAAACTCCTTCATGGTAATCTTTAACTGTTTGGCCAAGTGTTTCTACAGGACAATGACAATACAAGACGATGTTAAGTCAACAAGTGAAGTCAGCAGAAGTACAAACAAACAACAGCAAGTCTGTCAGAAATATGCTAAATTTTACTATAAAGATGCTGAAATAAGTGATCACCCAGTTTACTTATACTCTCACATGCAACTCTGTTCCGTCTTCAACCTTGCAGATCCCAAGTTCATTGCAGCCCACCTCATCCCGGATAATGATGACAGAGACAATGATAAGGTGTATTTCTTCTTCACTGAGAAGGCCACAGAGGCTGGAGAAAGAGAGGGGGCCATACACACACGAGTCGGACGAGTGTGTGCGGTAAGATACTCCATAATACTTTTTATATTTGATGTAAATTATCATTTTTCTGTTAACGGTTAGAAATTAAGTTGTAAAAGCCACCTCAATAGAGCTCGTCGCTCTCAGACTGCTGGCTGTGGTTCTGAGAGGATGTAAAAGTAGAATGGGAGGCAGAGCTTTCAGCTTTCGGGCCCCTCTTCTGTGGAACCAGCTCCCAGTTTGGATTCAGGAGACAGACACCCTCTCTGCTTTTAAGATTAGTTTTAAAACTTTCTTTTTTAATAAAGCATATAGTTTGTGCTGGATCAGATATCCATGACTCGTTCCTTAGTTACACACCAACAGAACTTGTGGGGTCTTCCCATTGTGCGTGTTTCATCTTCACTCACCTCTTTTCACTCTCTGTGTGTTTATTATTAATCTCTGGCTCTCTTCCATGGTGTGTTTTTGTCCTGTCTTCCTCCCCTCACCCTCAACTAGTTGCGGCAGATGGCTGCCACTCCTTGAGCCTGGTTTTGCTGGAGGTTTCTTCCTGCCAAAAAGGAGTTTTTCCTTCCCACTATCGCCAAGTACTTGCTCATAGAGGGGGCATTTGATTGTTGGGGTTTTCTGTTGGTTAATATTGTACAGTCTTTACCATAAAATATAAAGTGCTTTGTTGCTGACATTTTAAGATATCTACAACTACATAAGACATTGCATTATTAGAGGATTAAGCACTGATAAAATACATATAGCATGTAGCATATTGCTACACAGAAAGGTAGAGAAACAATGTTTCATTAACTTAGAACAGCCCCAAAAATTGTTACATACATATGCTGAAACAGTGAAAGATGGTTTGTTGATAGGTGTGAATGAGAGAAGCCAGATGTTCAGGTGAGCTAGACATGCACTTCCTTGAGGCCATTCAAATATCCTGTCCCAAGAATGAGACATCTGTAGGGATATTTCACTTGAAGATGAGATTGCAAAGGAGCACCAGAGGAGTCACAATAGGTCTCATATTTTGACTCATTGATAAGCTACAGAAACACTGAGCTAGATACTGTACAGCAAACACTTTGACTCAGGGGACTTTCTGAGCATATGGCCACTACAGATGTCTGCAGAATTAATTTTCCAGGAGAGAAGGTAATGGTTTTATGGGTTTATCCTCCTATTATGTCAGTCATAAACTACCTTGTGGGAAAGACAAATTTCTTTTGGGGCGATCAAATATTTATTTTCCCCAAGGTTGATCGTGAAATTTAGAAGTATATGAATTGTTTCTCCTTCCAAAATGCACACAGCTGTCAGATTTCCCAACAATGATCTCCATCTGCTCTACACGCTCCGTAACATTCTTTCACGCAATGATTTGCCTTATAAACCCATGTCTGTGCTGTAACAGCACACGCAAATACAGGCATGCATAAAATATTACACACAAATACACACAAGCACAAATACACGCACACAGCTGCTGGGGTTTCCATTGACTTTGATAGACTGTGTCAGTAAAGTTTGGATAAAATACTCCGGCAAAAACCCACTTAAACTTTCACCATCTAGCCTTCTCTCTCGTTCTCATGTGTTCACCTTTTTTCCATCTTTCTTTTTTTCCTTCTCAGCCCTCCAATTCTTTCCAAGACAAATGTCATCCATACTCCTATAGTGATTTTTGCCAAAAAGCCAGTTACCAAAGCTGATCACCATTATACGCATCCACACATACACAAATACTGGAGAGCTATGAGTAGATCTCTTGCTTGTAGGAGATCAGAAAATCCTAAATCGAAGCTAAAGCTGAAACTGAGCACTTTCATCATCTTTTCACTTTGCATCCAGTGAGGTGGTGTAAAGAGCCAAAACAATGAATGATGTGTGTTTGGAAATAAATACGCAGCTGTGCTTTATAGATTGATTTTCTGTATCTTGAGCCAGAATGATGTCGGCGGTCAGAGAGTGCTGGTTAATAAGTGGAGCACCTTTATCAAAGCCAGACTTGTCTGTTCTGTACCTGGACCTCATGGAATCGATACTCACTTCAACCAACTTGGTGAGACACATTAAAGCACACCCACACTATTTGCATGAGAATTTTCATTTGATCCTGCACTTGGTTACAGTGTATCATATCTGTATATATTTATACTCCCACGCACACACTGACATTGTCTTTGGTAAAACAGAGGATGTTTTCCTGATGAGGACCAAGGATGAAAGGAACCCAGATGTCTATGCAATCTTTAGCACCATCAGGTAAACACGCATAAAGCTCAACTTTCAAAATAATGTGCACTCAACATCCGTACAACAACTAAGGATATGTTATATTCCAACACTATACATTTCCATTTTCTTCTTTACAGTAATGTATTCCAGGGCTTTGCTGTGTGTGTTTACCGCATGACTGATATCAGAGAAGTTTTCAATGGACCTTTTGCACATAAGGAGGGTCCTGACTACCAATGGGGTGCTTATGAAGGGAGGGTTCCTTATCCAAGACCAGGCGTGGTGAGTGATTGAGATCCAAATGTATCATCGTTAATCTTAAAGTTACTTGAGCATTGTTGCTGCCCAGCATTAACCATACCAGTGACCTTGCTGTGCTTCCCAAAAACGTAATATGTGTTGTTGATGTCAACATCATGAGGAAATACTCTATTCCTGAATTGCAACTTCTAATGAAATTCAGAATCTGTATCTATAATATGTATAACTAGTTGGCAAACCAGCTGCAAAGACTTTCTGAATGCAGACACTTCACTTAACTGATATTGTCAGGTGTTCTTAAGTCTTAATTTTGAGAGTCTTTTCAGAATCACCTATTCTTAATGTTGTTATTCACACCGACTGCATAATTTCACTGGATGAATCTGCGAATCAAGCAAGATTTTTCAGATCCAAATAAACAGATCAGACCACTCAGACTCACACTGCTTAAAATCTGCACTGGTACTGAATATACAAATATTAAAATCATAGTATTTTACCTCATCCAGATCAACTGGTTTGGGTCAGTTGGGTCAATGATTTCAATGCCTTCTCAGATGACATCCTATCTCTGCCAACAAAAGTTCAAACTGCCCCACTAACAGTTCAGTCATGATATAGCTTAACCTCCGAGATCAAACCTTAAAATTTTCCCTGTCGAGTCTTCAAGTCTGACGTCATTAGTCGTGTCTGGGCCGAAACTCTGCTGCAGGTCCCAAAGTGAAATGAACACTGCGGCATCACTGAGAGTTGAAAAACTATCTAAATTCTTTCATCTGTAAAAAGATCAGTGTGGCTGTTCTACCAGGTGTAACAATTAAGTTTAACATCCAGGCATCCATGAAAACAGAATTTATGAAGTTTAACGGAGTTAGAAGTTAGCAGGGAGTTAGCTCACGACTTTCCATCTAAACATAATACACCATGTTCTGACTGAGGGATTTCTGAAAAAAATTAAGATGTACAGCTCTGCTATCACTTCCGACATAAATGAAGACAGGAAACTAAACAGCAGTGACATTTTGTAGGGTTACTGAAGTTGGACTAGCTGGTATATAATGATGTGCTATGTGATCGCTAGCTACACGGCTATGTTAGCATAATATAAACACACTGAAGCTGGAGGATGAACACTAACTTTTTTCCACTCGATAAAAGTTAACGCGAGGGTTCCCGATGTTAGGGACAAATGCAATCGCATGGCAGGATGCTGTAAACGGACCAAACTTCAGTCAGGAGAACAACTGAGATAATCCATCCACAATACGAGGTTAGTCATTAATATACTGCTGCATGGGCTGGGCTGTAGTTACATCGTAAGGTTTTAAAACTGAGCTTTAAAATGAATAGTGGTAACAAAAACTGAGAGAGGCCGACAGTGATCGCTGACTTTTTAGGGGCTTGTTCAGATTAAACAGAACAAGATACAAAGCATTAAAACATGTTAAAAACACAACATGTTTTAATGCTTTAATGCACAGCAGAGTAGTTTGGATCCGGAAGCAGGGTTCATACATCATCACTGAAAGACCAGATTTGGGACCCAAGGATCAAAAACTGCTGTGGACTCTGTGTGAGTACACCAACCTGGGGCCTGCATGGGATAAGTGTGGGTTTGCCCACAGAGCCCCACAGTTCACCCACAGCTACCCACTGTGGCCTCACACGGACATATTTGCTGGGTCACTAATACTTACATTAGTTTCATATTTATTTGCAACATTGTGTGAGATACATTGTCACATAAAACATAATTAAGGCGCAGGAACAAACCCCAAATGTTCCCCTTCCTGTTGCATGTTTATATAATTCGTATGTCTACTCCACACACTTGTTTAGTTTCCGTAGTTGACAGGAGCTTTAAAAGCAGGCACAGTGTGTGCCTGGTGTGAGAATTGGAATGTAACTTAAAAAACTGCATGTGAAAGCCAAAGAAAAACTATGTCAAAATGAAAGTGCAAAAGACCAGTAGAGTGTGTAAGTTACTTGAGCAGAAACTCAAGTAAATTACACCTAATTTGCCCTACCTACATGGACTTTTGTTGCAGTTCTAAACTGGAAATACACTGTACTTTGTTTTAGTTCACCAAAGTGGAATGGTCACTAGTGATATAGAAACTTTAGTACTCTATGTAGATCTAAGGAAATCGAAGTACACCCCTTGATTCAATAACTTGTAGAAACACCTTTTGCAGCAATCACTTGAAGTAATCATTTTCTGTACGAATTTATTAATAATTTTGGCTCACTCTTCTTTATAACACTGCTTCAGGTCATTAAGGTTTGCAGGCTTTCGTATATGCACAGCTGTCCTGTCACAGCATGTCAGTAAGGTCGAGGTCTGAACTTTGACTGGATCATTGCAACAACTTGATTTTTTTCAACAGCTTTAGCTGCTGGTCAAATGGCTTCACATTTGACCCTAGATTACTTTGGTATACACAGAAGTTCATGGTCTATTCAATGACTGTGAGGTACCCAGGTCCTGTAACTGCAAAACCAACCCAAAGTATCACCCCTCCACATATGTGCTTGACGATTAGTATGAGTATTTCATTTTCTTACACACGATTGCATGCAAGGAGAAAAAAGAGCAACTGTCCCTCAGATGATTGAATGTGTGAATACAGGATGTGATCAGGTGGTGTTGAATAGAATTTAAGATGAAACTGAAGCTGGACAGTGGTCTACAAAGATATGGGACGTGGAAAAATGAGATTTGTTCGATTAATCTTGCACAATTTTTTATAGGTAAGTGCATATTAAAGTTACATGTTCCCTGGAGACAACACCCTATCAGGCATGTGTGGAGGTTTGATCAATTATCACTCTTAAATAAACCAGGAGACACTTGTCTACACATCCTTTCCTTTCCCTGTTGATAAACATCTGTCTTTCTCTCTGCACCTTCCCATCACCTCCTCCTCCTTCTTTTCCTCATCCACCCATCATCCCTCTGTCCCAGTGCTTCTATGGATGAGTGGTGATATTCCCGTGGGATAGTGGAGGAGGAGAGCTTTCCAGGGCCTGTTGCCTCATCCCAAATAATGCACGGAACATGTTCAGACCACCTTGCCTTGGGTTCACTAATGAAACTCTCAGACAGAAACTCATTTTTTTGCTGGCATTTCATCCTTGTACACACATTCCCTGTATTTACAGTGTGAACACTATTTATTACACTTACTCTAGTTCACTTTGACTTTTTTGATGTGCTTCTGTCTCTTGTGCAATCTGTTAATATTAATAAGTTACTGCCTAAACTAAACATTTGTACAAAAATATCAAAAGTGATCTCTTTAGGTTTTTTTACGCGGTTATATCCTATTTTAGAAACAAAGAACAAGCAAGGCTATCTTATACGTTTCTATCTAATATTTAGATTTACTGTTACTTAACATGAGTTTTCTTTTATTAGTTGGTAGATCATTATTTTGACATGTTCACCTGTGATACTTCCCCGTAATCTATTTCTCTCTGTCTCCCTCCCTTTTCCTTTCTTCATCTCGCACCCAGTTTCAGTCTACAAGTCCTGGCTTGTCGGAGAATTGGAGGAACCGTGCACTCCTTTTTTTCTCAATAATCCGGAACAATCACAGAGTGCCCTGCTCAAGAGACGAAGCAGGGTGCGCCTCATTGCAGACAGGGAACAAGGAAGATTGACATGCTGGTGCACAGTCCCTGTGACCTCTAGTCTTGGTCTGCAGCCAAAGTCTGCAACTATAGTTATAAATTATTTTGTTTTTTGTCATTTTACCCCACTGCAAACCCATGTAGATCAGCTTTTTTTTTTTTTTTTTTTTTATTTTTTTTATTTGTTTTTTTTTTTTTAAAATTTTTTTTT
>VVHJ01007381.1:15895-26438 GCA_015107715.1 Tylochromis polylepis
TTATATCTTATGTAGATTGACAATTTTATTAGTTTTAATGTACAGCACTTTGTGTCAGCTGTGCTCGTTTTAAAGTGCTTTATAAATAAAGATGATGATGATGATGATGATGATGATGATGAAATGCAGAAAAAGAAGAACATTCATGCTGATTATAGTTCGCAAAAAATAAATACGCAGTTTTGATCTGAAATAGGCTCAGATCAGCTGCTCCTCTGGGCTCAGCGCTCACATTTTCCATGTGTTCAGCTTTCCTTTGTGTTATCTGTATTATCTGGCACATTTGGGAAGCGTAAAAGGGTCACTCATAGCCGCAGCTTATCATGTATTTGAACATCAGCTGGTGGTGAAATATGCTTTTATTAGAAGCCAATTTAATTCAGTGAATTTCCCCTTAAATTTAGTCTTTTTTTTTAAAACTTCAACTATTATTGGATTTATTGAAAAATAGCCAAATATTCGCTGGGTTCAGTTTCTGAAATGTGAGAATTTGTCTCATATTTAAAAGTAACTTGAATCTTTATGCTACTTTAGCCTCTTGTAACTTTTTAGACCATTAAAAAAAATTCACATAGGGTAAAACAATAAAACAAATAAATAAAACATACATAATAAAAGCGCCATATTAACTATGTAGCTCTGCCTGTATTAAATTCATAAGAGAGCAGCACAGTTACCAGTCACATGATGGAGATGTTACTGTAAAGCAAAATAAAGAACTACTATGCCACTAAACACCCCACTGTATCATTATATTTAACAAAACCAGCAATACTCAGCCAGACATTTAAAGCATTCCTCTGCATCCGTCCACCACAACACATTTAACTGCTCCTGTTCCAAAGGAAAGCAGCATTACAGGAGCAGAGGACCACGAGAGGCTCTGCGGTTGAATGCGTTGCAGCTTTTAGCTGTGAATTCCCCTCCGTCGCCTCTGGGCTGGCCTCTGCTGTGAACATATGAGCCATGCCACAGCGTGTGGTGCTGGGAGATGGTCCAGGGCCTCCTGATTAAATATTACAGCCCTCTAAATGGATAGAGATTAGCCTCTGTGGGAATGTTAGGGCTTAATTTACCCCCCGGCCAGATGTGTGTGTGTGTGTGTGTGTGTGTGTGTGTGTGGGCCTTTGTAGATGTGAAAGGCAGAGAGGGAACGGGCTGTTGTTCGTGTGCCCCAGTGTAGCGAGTCGGTAGGTCATTGGAGGATGTTCTGTGGTTTCACAGTGAGCAGCTTAACAGGGTAAACAAGTTTAATCAGTTATCAACTTTAAGGTTTTATTTCATTTTCAGTTTTGCTTTTTTCAAGTTCAAGCTATGAAAATATTATTTGTCCTCCCTTCTAGTCATGAGTGACACGTACCATCACACAGGATCTGATTAAATGGGCCGGTTCTCATATAGTGCTTTTCTACTCGTCCACTTAAAGTGCCACATATAGCATGTCTCATTCACACAAGCACTTTTTTCTACAGCTAAGCCCTTGAAGAAACTTGGGGTTCAGTATCTTGCTCGAGACTTGAGCAGCCAGGGATCAAACCACCAAACTTTCTATTAGTAGACAACCTGCTCGACAATCTCCTGAGCCACAACCACACATCAGTTGTAGGGCGAATTTTTTTTTTTTAATGCATCATCTGTTTGTCTGATTCTTTCTGGTTTTCACAATAAATACAGCCGATACTAAAGATAAGATCGACACACAGGAAATGCTCACATACTTTGCAACCACACACACATAAACTCAAACAAAAACCAGTACGAAAGTGTGAAAGTGGATCTAATATGCTGAAATAAGTTGGTAGTGGGGGTGGACAGTCTTTATCAACAGGAAAACCTGTGAAACTTATGAAAATACAGTTAAAAGTGCAAAAACCTATACAGTGGGTCAGATTTGAGTCATCACCAGGCCAATTCTGGCCCCTGAGCCTTATGTTTGACACCCCTAATCTGGATTTAGAGGGCCTTTTATGAAACTCTGCACTTTTTGAGTCATCTACCCTGCACATTTTTACTTATTTATTCCATGTACTGACGCATTTTACAGCCTGACTTCACATTAAGACATGTAGTGTAAAAAACACACGTTCAGCTATATGACAGTCCATTTCATTACAGGATAGCCAACACAGGCTCAGGGTTTTGGCAGCTGTGTCCTTCCTCCACAGAAGAGTTCACACCCCGGCATCCACAGTCACTCTGTTTGAGTGCAGATATCAGTCAGAGTAATTTATTCACACGTATGGAAAAAATTACTGTCATCTTAATTGCGATCTGTTCTCTGTGATCTGTTATGCCATCTCAACATTCGCTGTGAATTATTGATCACTTGGTTTTGTAGTTCACCGTGTTCAAAGTGCTTTTAAGGATGTGAGTGCATGTTTTGAGGTCTTTGCATGTAAACCTGGAATTTTATTATTTATAAACGCGCACGTATGCTTTGTGGAAACGGGGATCTATTTAAGCCATCCGCCTGGTCCTGTCACCTTTATTGTGCGTGCTCTCACAAACACTGTCAGATAAACACATGTTCTTCCCAGTCTTCTTCTGCAGAAGTGTGCATCAGATGTATCACTCCAAGGCCTTAATTCTCTCTTAATTTTCCTCTCGTATTGGGCAAACACATTCATCAGACTCCACATATGTGTACAGCATCCACAGACAATGACTGTTGGATGTAAACACCCCACATGTGCACACGCACACAGAAACACCATGTCACACACGCACAAACCCACACAGACATATACACACATGCACAAGCACCCTGCGCCACTGGGCAGGGACTAGCCTGAAAGATTGAAAGCAATTAAAACTATCATCTGCAGTGGCTCTGGGCAGGCCTGTGGCTGCGAGGGGGGAGCTGCCACTGTGCATCAGCCTCTCAGTCTCAGCAACGCACAGCGACATGAGAGGAAGAGTCGCAGCCCTCTTCCAAACACACTGCCACAGCTCCTCTGGTAACATACGTGCATGCATGCTCACACAGGGCTTTGTCAAACTGCCACAAACACCTGATCCAACTGCTGATCTTCCGCCTCCTCTTCTGAAGACATCCTATATAACATGATCAAGTTGGATATCCGAGTTGGATACCTCCACGTTTAGTGGCTGGACCGAGTTGTTTTGTAACACTCTGACATTTTGAGGATTTAGAGCAGGTACACTGTGCCCGGCTTCGTAATGGCCTGGCCTGAAGCAGGAGGAACCGATGTGTCTCTAGAGGTGAAGTCACACACAGTGAAGAGACGAAAAAGTTTAAGCGATATGAAACGATGGTGCAAGGTGCCTTTGGTACCCAGATAAATGCTTGTTTTTTTCATGTGCATAACAGCACAAAAAGTCAGCAGAGCCTTGGGTACACGAGTTAGCAAATAGAGGAAATATCTATTGTTGCAGTAAGTACTCTTGTGCTTTGGGATTGTTGCATATAGGCGCGCACACACCTGCGCACACCTGCACACGGGGCTCATCAGTCTGATCTCATTAAGTGGGAGTGCTGTAACTCCCAGCTGTTTAGGTCAAACTTGGAGCGGTTTACCTGCGTTCACACAGGAGCGGTGGCTGTCTGGTTCAGTCTGGACTGGCCCTTAACAAGTCTCCTCAGGACAACCAAACCGCCATTATCAACCACCACTACTGCTTCTCTCCATCGTCTTCTCTCTCTCCATCCTTTCCCTCCGATCAGCTCGCAACCTGTCACTCTCACTTAGCGTCGACATTAGCACCGGTGCTTTCCTCATCCTGGTTTCCTCATCCTTCACCCCACCCCGCCACCATCTCCCCTTGGTGCGTTTGAATACATATCTCCGATACTCAGCCCCTACTTAATTTGACAGGCCCCTGTTTTGTCAGACTGACAGGCCCATAGCAAGACACTAATAGGCCACAGAGACCACCAGCAAAGGCACCAGCCAGGGCGGCCCCTGCGGTGCCAGTCCCCATCACCCTCTATGTCTCTCGGGGCGATCCAGGCAGGAGGGAGGAAGGGGATGAGGGGGTCATGGCTGGGATGGTCAAGCAGCGGTGCTGTCACACAAGTCCACAGCAGACTGGTCTAGGCATGAGTACCGACACCCATCACCACTCCTCTGTAGCCCTCACCACCGTGCACACACATAAGAGGGTAAAAAGAGCAGCCAGTGGGGGTATCCAGGGATCTAATAATTGCACCTGCCACTCACAGCCATGGCTACAGCCGTCACAGAGATGGTTGCTCTGCTTGTTTTAGTGATGGACTCACTGAGGAGCAGCTGGGACAGAGATGTTTGTGTGTGTTTCCCTTTAGGCCACCTGTCTGACTGATTGTAACCCGCTGAACTCTGATCACAGTTAATTGGTGGCCAGTAATGCTGAGAGGTAGCAGTCTAAATTTGAGACCGTGGCTATTGTTTGTCTTTTGTTGTCTTCCCATACAGGTGCCACTGAAGTTATGACTTGATACTGACCTAATTTTCTTTAGTCTTCAGATATGAGGCATGAGGCTTTCTGCTCCCATCAGGCTCAAAATGGATTTTTTTTTTTTAACCAAACTAATCTGGAGGTGGAATTATGAGAATTCCATCGCAGAGATCAGTCCGCTCTGTTCTGTTTATGGAACAGCTGCACATACAGCCATGAGTTTTTATACAGCAGACATTCATGTTTCCACACAGATGAAGCTTAATTTCTTTATGATACTATCACTTGGTGTATTCCCTGACTTTTCACCAGTGAAAATTTTAGATGAACGGAATAAATGATGACTTTTATGAACCCTTTTGGTTCAATAGTAATAGCTTCAAATTGTCACACTTAGTTTTATGGCTCAGTACTTGGATATTCTGTTTAGTCCATAGACTGTATATAAAAGATGGACATATTGTCCACAATGCTCTCTACGACGTTGTTTTGTGAAGTCCCATTTTGCCGTCTTAGATTCTTAAAGCCAGAAATGATATGGACGAGAAGGTTGAGTGCTAAGTAATCAGCTAATTATCACCTCGATTACTAAGGTGGAAACGTGAACACGAGTACAGACGTTTTGACAGTCTACTAGTTCAGCCAACCAGACAGCAAGCATATTAATTTCCAGATAATATGAACATGGAAGTCCAGTTCTGTGAGCCTGTAAGTGAAATTGACCACGTCAAATCATGCATAACTTAAGCCTTGAACATGAAAAAGCAAACCTTTATTTAATTTTTAACTTTAAATCTATTTGTCTTTTTAAACTCTTTTGGAGCCAGTGGTGTTCAAGATTCAACTAACTGCAGTGTTTTGCTTTTCCATGTTGGCTTCATATTTCAGTCCCTGAGGCTGCTGCTGCTTTGTTTAGCCCTCATTAGGAAATATCACCATGCTAACACTAAGACACAGCTCGTTTTCACTCATTCATTTAAATGTAATATCTAAGCACCTACAATTATAGTAAAAAAGAAAGTACACCCTCTTTCAATTGCAATTGCTTACCAGGACATAAACATAATTTAGCTCTTAGCAGGTCTTAAAATGAGGTAAGTACAACCTCAGTCAAATGAACAATAACATATGACATATCACAGCATGTCATTATTTAGTTAACCAAAATTAAGCCAAAATGCAGAAGCAGTGTGTGAAGTACATCCTTACTGCTGTCATAGGAAGAGGAAGTATTAACCAGGTGTGAGCATCTCTATAAAGGCAGACGTTTTGGCAGTTTGCAGGTCTGGAGCATTCTGGAGCAAGGAGGAAAGACATGAGTAATGATCTTACAGAAGCAATCGCTACTGCTCATCAATCTGGGAAGAGTTATTTCACATTCACACATTCGAGGCAGTTGCCAGTCTTACCAGGAGTGGACGTCCCAGCAAATTCACCCCAAGGTCAGACTGTGCAACGCTCAGAAAAACTGCAAAAAAACCAAACAAGAGCTACAGAAAATTCAAATTTTTTGTAAATAGATTACTTGTTGAACCCTCTGACGAAATATATTTTTACAAAAATTAATTTCCATATATGATTTTTACTTTATATCATATTTGCTACATCTGGCATTTCATTTGCAATTTATTGCTTAAAAATGTATTTATTGCAATTTATTTTAGTTTTTTGGGGGTTAAAAAAAATCACATTGATGAAAAAGTGTACAAAAAATCATGTATCAAATATGATACATGAGGTTTTACAGGGTTAAAGTTCATGGCAATACAATTAGAAAAAGACTGAACAAGTATGGCTCATTTGGAACTAATGCCAGGAGAAAGCTTCTTCTTTGTAAAATTGCATTGGAAGAAACCACAAGAACAATGACCTTTGGCCAGATGAGACCAAAGTGGAGATGTTTGGTCATAATACACAGACACACAAAACTAAACACAGCATATCAGCTTAAACACCTCATACAGTAAAAGCTGACAAGCACAGCAATAGAGGGGCTTGTTTCGCAGCCATGACACCACAGGACCTTGCAGTCATTGAGTCAACCATGAACTCCTCTCCATACAAAAGTATTCTAGAGTCAAAAGCCATCTGTCTGACTGCTAAAGCTCGGCCAAAACTGAGTCCTGCAACATCACAGTGATCCCAACAGCAGCAAATCTACAACAGAGTGGCTGGAAAAGAAAAGAATCAAAGTGTTGCAATGCCTCAGTCAAAGTTCAGTCCACAACATGACTGAAATGCAGTGATGGGACCTTAAGAGAGCTGTGCATAAATGAATGCCTGCAAATGTCAATGGACTGAAGCAATGCTGTAAAGAAGTGGGGTTCAAAATTTGTCCAAAATGATGTGCCAGACTGATAAAGTCATAGAAGAAAACAATTACTATTATTAACCAGCTTTGGTTATTGCCTACAAATTGAGTGAATTAATTCTTTTAGCATGGCATACTGATTACATTATATTTACATATATGACAGAATGATATGGCTGATCAAATGTTTTCAGAATCACTTGTGTGTTTAATATTTTAGAATTTGTCATTGTGTCAACATTAAAAAAAAAGAATAAAATGATTTCTTCAGTCACTTAAGATCTCTTTGAATTCTCCTTGTCCTTGATTTTATCTGGTAACAGCCTGTGATAGACAGAGAGATCCAGAGGATGTCATGGCTGGGATGAGAGCCAGAGTCAGGGGGTCGGTCGGGGGGAACTCCCGGGGTCTTTCGTTTAGTGAATTATTAAGGTTTACTAATACTTCATAAATCCCCTCTTTGTCCTGTCCATTACCGGCCTGTCACATCCTCTCGCCACTGCTAGACTGATTCACTTGCTTCATCTAAATGACAGAAGTTAAACTGTGTTCCAGAGGAGATGGGGGCGAGGGTGGTGATGGGGGGGTTGGAGCTGAGGAAGCAAGGAGGGGGCAACAGCACTCTGCAAGGAAGCCCCGGGGCTGGATGGCTTGGTGAGGGTACGCGTCGGCTCAGATTGTGTGCTTGTGTGTGCTGCTGCTTGTATATTTGGTGTTGCTTTGTGTGTCTCTCCTCTCAAAATGTGGATCTAAATCTGTGAAAGTGGATCTAAGGACAGCCGAGCGACTGGGTGGATCAATAGAACGAGTTGGTGTGTATCACTTCTCAGGTCCACGCATCCTCATTAACCCTCCACGCATCTATGCCACCAGCTCATTCCCTCCCCTCCTCCATCTCTTCTTCCTCCTCCTCCTCCCAAAACAGCAAACCTTGCCTCAGTGCGTGCCTGGCGGACTCTCTCCGTAGTCTCGACAGCCGAGCTGGTCGTTGCCCCAAGCGCTGAGGAGCTGTCGCCTCTCGTTAGTGTCGCTGTGCCGACCCAGAGTCCTGCCTGCTCCTTGATTAGAGAGTGAGGTGGATGGAGTGAGTTTGTGTGTGTGTGTGTGTGTGTGTGTGTGTATTCAGTGCTACTCGACCCCCTCCTTCCTACCCACAGAGCTGCTTTTAAAGATCAGTGATTTTGGTCAATTGGCCTGGCAACTCCAATCCCACGTAAGGTCAGTGATGACTCAATGGACCGGTCAGTGAAGCAGGCTGTCATGTCGCTAACAGTGTATCCATAATTGTGCGTGTGTGTATACACATGTGTATTTGTGTGTTTACAAGGGTTGTCAAGGCCCTCAACAAAATCAATGACCAAAAAGAAAAAAAGAAAATCTATAACAACATGATCACAGTGTTGAAAATTCCACAGGATCATTCAGGCTTCTTCTAACACAAAATCACGCACTTGAAATCCTGCAGCATTAGATCAGGTGGACTCAGGGATTGTGTGTAACTTCACATAGAAAGATCACAGTGATGTGACCAACATTAAACTGTATTCATTTTTTGCTGCTTTTAGTGCTGGTCACTTTTTTCCCCCATCTGTCATCTTTCCCATTGCTGTATGCTCTTCTGTTTTAATGTTTTATGACCCTGTAAAGCACTCTGAGCTACATTTGAATGAAATTTTGCTATACGTGGCACATCTCAGTAGACATGTTGAGCCGAGAGCCTCAAATAATCTCTTTTTAAAGCAAACTCTCCAAAAACATTTCTCCAAACTAAATAAATAAATAATTAAACTAAACTATTACAGGTATCGATCAATCAATAGAAAATGAGGAAATAGAAATAAAGTTCGGACACACTCATCCTTTAACCTCACTGAACTAACTGTGATGGATGGTGGCTGACCTTGTGAAAAACTTTGGACTGCCAACTGTCTGCCTGTCTGCTGCTGGATGCCCAGGTCAGTGAGTCCCCAGACCCTGAGGGGGCCATAAATACTGTGTGTGATTTCACTTCCTGTATGCCCTGCCCTGGGCACAGCTGTCCATCTCTGGACAATTTCTCTGCCCAAAGGGGCAACCGACTGGCTCAGTGGACCTTGTATACACATGCTGCTGTCTGTTTGGGGCTTTCGGAGTCAGACAACTTTGGTTGATTTTGAATTATACACACAGATTTAGTCAGTGAAGTTTTATTGAGTGGCGAGAGTAATGGTGCCCTTCTTAAATCAGCATAATTTATTCAACTAGAAGTTAAAAAAGGCCTAATGTAGTATAGCATCACATGTACAGTGAGAGGTCATGCCCCTGTAGAATTGGTTATATTTATTACTACATATATTCTAGTGCAGAGAGCATAAGTGCAAATGACTTTAATTATTCAAAGTACATTAAAGGCAGAGGAGACGAGAACTCGTAGGCAATCATGTGCTGCACCTTCAGCCTCAAGATAAAGAAGGACCATACCAAAGTTTTAAAGAGAAAACGTGACTCTTAATAAACCCTCACCCTTTCCGCCTCATCTCAAGCCTCATATCCTGAACTCAAGTCTAGGACACAAAAAGAACATGAAATGCTTCTTTATTCCTGATATTGATACTGTTACCTTTTCACAACAGATTAGACATGCTACTCCAGACAGCTGACAACAGCTAATGTTATGCTAGCTAATGTTAGGCTCAAGTGTCCTAAAGATCACTTTCCCGATAACTTTTTCGATAAACATCGAATGAGAGTTTATTTACTGACTGTCCAAATCCTACAATGTTAGGTCCACTTTAAAGAAAGTTTCACTAACTCTGGCTAACAACAGCTACCAGAGGCTAACAGCAGACAACAGAAGCTAGCAGCAGCTAACAGCAGCAAAAACAACAGTACTTACGGACAGAAACGTTCAGGATATCCTCAACAAGTCACCTCAGTATCGCTGTCATCAGACAGAAGTGAGCTTCACTGACTCGTCGACATGTATCCAAATCCTTTCACAGAGTTTTACATCCTCTTCCAGAGTAAACAGACGTGGATGCTTCTCACCCAGCATCGACAGCTGAGACAAACAACAGGGTGGATCTGGTCCAGAGTCACTTTGCTATCTGGGTACATTCACTACAGATGAACAGCAGCAAGAGAGTTTTTGGGGTAACTCAGGTGTAAAAATGTAAAATACCACAAAATATTTGATCGGCACATATCAGTTTTTTATTCCTGATTTATTGCTAAATGTCAATATTATTCAAATATGTTAAAATACAGTGTGTACAAAATGTTTTTTTAAAAAAAACACCAACAGTAGAATTCGCTATTTGCAGCATCGATTTTGGGGTACAGTTTAAATTTAATCTTTTTGATTTCTCAGTTCTTGTCTGTGTCTGTACTGTTTTGCTTGTGTGTCTGTACTGTTTCGCTAGCTTAGCTTAGCTCGTAGCCAACTCGGTAGCAGCATGGCCTCTTCACCTGTCCCTCCTGCACTTTCCTGCTCTTTGTATCAGATGTTTAGTTACTCCTTGGCCTCCTTTAGCAGTAATGATACTTGTAACAAATGTAGCATATTTGCAGCTCTGGAGGCCAGGATTACTGAATTGGAGACTCGGCTTCGCACCCTTCATTCACCCGTAGCTAGCCAGGCCCCTGTAGCTGGTCCAGCCAAAGATAGTGTAGGCCCCGCTAGCTGTTCCCCGGCAGACTCCAAGCAGCTGGTGAAAGAGGGCGGCTGGGTGACGGTGAGGAGGAAGCATAGTCCTAAACAGAAGCCCCAGGTACACCACCCACTCGGTGACACACCCGCCGGGAATCAAACTCGTTTTTCCCCACTTGGTGACACACCCACCGGGGTTCAAACTC
>VVHJ01007384.1:13200-25273 GCA_015107715.1 Tylochromis polylepis
CCAACTGTGTCTGTCATATGTGCTCCACTTAGTTTCAACAGAACTGAAATAGCAGGGCTCTTACGGTGACCTTTACTGGTGTGACTGGCAGTTGGAGTATAGAATAAAGAGCAGAGCTCCTATTTAACCTTTGCTACAGTACAAATGCTTAGGGCAAGATACCCTTTTGAAGCATTTCATTTAAGATAATGTTGTAATGCAAAGAGGCTCTCAGCTCCACAGGAAGATTAGATGGCTTTGCCTTTGTAGGTTTTCATTCTGCTTCGTTCTTTAATAGTTTAGTCAACCTTGTATTGCCTTAAAGGGGAGTTAGGGGAGAGAATGACTTTTCCTGACTTCACACATTTCAATTATTCATCATTTAGAGAGTTAATTTGGGAGAAGGAGAAAGCAATATGGATCGGAGCACTAATGGAGTTATCAGAATATGGTGATGCCATTTGTTGTGACTGAGGATAATAGAGAATAGGAGGAAAGTCACAGAAAGGAGGCAGGTAGAATTAACGCTCCTTCCTGGTAATATGTGGTTTGCAACATTAGGCACTAGACCTGAAAGTGAATCACTCACATTTAACAAGTCACTGATAGAGTGTTTCTCCTGTAGATACGATGAATCATGAATCAAAAGCTAAGAACTTGTTCTGAAGTGAAGCTCGAGTGGCATACGCTCCAGTGATTCAGCTTTTGATGGAGAAAGAGCAGCAGTGTGAATGTGGATTTTCATGGCTCCAGGAAAAGGAGGAAGGGAAATGAAAGTCAGTTTCAAACAGGTTCAAGGAAATGTGCACTCAAGTTTTCTGTGCCCTTTTTATTCCTTCCTCTGCCACCCTTCCCCCGTTCTCTGTTCTCGTTTTATGAGAGTTGAAGCAAAGGATGGTGTTAAGCCACTTCTAGCCCTCTGTCCAAAGCTAATGCATTGCCCTTAAATATTTCAATGGGCTTCTCTTCTGTTCTGCAACACTGAGTACAAGCTCTCCCTCAGCCGGCACCCACAGAGGCGCACTGCCACCAATGAAATCCTGCCAGTAAGATTTCTCAGACTGCAAGAAGATTTGCATAAAAAAAAAGGATAGAGATGAGGGAGGTAGGGAGGTACTCTAAGACTAGGATGTAGATTATACATACAGGGTTTGTGTGTTGTGTGACCATGTTTGTTTTTTGTTTTTTTTTCTTTACTCCTGGGTGTAAATGCTGTGATTTTTTTGAACTCCCTGCACAGATGTAGAGCAGCACGCTGGCTGATGCAATAAGACGCAAACTTGTGTTATTTGTCAGATTCGGTGCTGCTTTCTAAAATCTGCTCTGACGGGCACTAATGTGAATCACACACAGAGACATTAAAGGCCTGCGAGCAATCCACACAGGAAGAGAACACCTGAAAAATTCTCTTCCCACTTTATGAGCTGTTACATAAAACAATGACCCTTGTGCACTCTTCGTCAGACTGCTCAGCGGCACCTCCAGTGGCAACAGCAGCAGCATGTGTAGTCTTTATGGTTCAATAACTTCCTTCATTATGGTCTATACCTGCCCTCCCTGTTCCTTCTTTTCCTCTCTGTCTTCGCTCCTGCCCTCCATCAATCTAGCCTTTATATTTCACAGCGGCAGCCATCATGCAGCTGGACCTTGAGGAAATTAAAATCTGTCTTGCTTTGTCGCCCTCCCCTGTGGACCTCCAGTTGTCAATAAAATCCTCTATTATGTTCTGGCACATGCACACACAGAATGACATACTGTACTCAAGATAAACAGCATGCACACTTGTGCCCACACATATTTAACTGCAGGCTATAGAATTATTCAGGATGTCATGTAAGCGCACGGCGAGTGTATTCATTAACCTGGGGCTCCCTGAGTCGTTTGGGCTGTCAGCTGTTAATTGATCTAATGAAGACAAATACTGAGGTGCTCTTTGTTCTTGTTTATGTTTGTAGTTGCAGAACCAGTAACCGGAAAAGCCTCATCCTGACCAGTACCTCCCCCACCCTGCCACGGCCGCACTCACCACTGCCCGGACACATAGGTCAGTATGCCTGATGTATATACTTTTCAGGAATACTCTGTAAGCAGGTGCTTGCTTTCTTCCCAAATTTTAATGGCCTAAAAGCTAAATAAAGCAATTTTTTAAAACAAATCTGCTTCTTTATATGAAAACTGGGCGGTACATTCTGCTTTACCACATTCCTAGTTTGATTCCAGCTGGCTCTCCTGAACATCATATCAGCCTGTCCCGCCGCTTGTTTCTTAGCATCTCAATCATTTGCTATGGAAGCCAAAATAAATAAATGAGTAATTGTCAAAAATGCGCATTGCTGAAAATTTGAAATAAAAAAAAGAAAAAGAAAATTATATAAGGTGTAAAGTTTGAAAAATAAAACAAAATTTACTTTCACTGTTTTTACACCAGCCAAAGGATTGTAATTATACTTTTTCTGCTAACTCTTTCTTCATTTGCATGTAGTCTGCAGCTTCCTCGCGTTTGCTGTGTATCCTGTCAGGTTGATCAGTAGAAAGCTGTAAAATATCCCCATGGCTGTCTCATTGCATCTGCATGCAGAGGCAGCTGCATGTGCTACCCAAATGCAAAAAAAAGGATCCAAGAACCTTCTCATGCAAACATGGCTCCATAGGGCTATAAGCAGAGGGATCAGAAATGAGATGCACATTTTCTAAAGCTTTTGACAAAATTATTCTGAATATTCTAGGAAGTGAACAAAACCAATTGGCTTTTAATGTAAAACTACCCCAAACAGAATGCATTTTAGTTTATTACCCTGTCCAGTAACCCAGAGCGTCTGTTTTTTTTACTGTTTTCTCTCCATATGTATTTTATTAGGAAGCAGTCCGTTGGACAGCCCGCGCAACTTCTCACCAAGCGGACCTGCCCACTTCTCCTTTGCCTCTTCTCGAAGGTTGGCATCAGTTCTTTTGTGCAAAATATTGGAGCTTAACTGCTGTTAGGATTATTCTGAGACACATGCACACAAACACACAGTGAAATCCTTCAGGGAACACACCCACTCAGTCGCACACGCACGTGTAAAATGGAGCTGCAGCTTTGTCCTGGGTCTGTGTGACTGAGGCGTGACAATAGGCCGACATGAATCAGGCAAGTGCCTGGACTTTGCCCAAACGAGTCCCTCCTCATCACTCACTCAGGGGAAGTGTCAGACTCTGGGACAGCCGGAGGAGGCCTCAGGGAAGAGAGGGATGAAAGGAGTGAAAGTGTAATTGGATAGATTGAAAGGCAGTGAAGGTGGTAGAATTGCTCCATGTAACAGCCAATTGTGCTGTTTGGAGGAACAAAAATAGAAACTGACATTTCAAATTTTGGCTGTTAAAAGTTGTAGAGAAAAACAGTTTTTGGTTCCCTTTGTGTCTAACATATGCTTTCCTGTTTTCCACTTTTGTTTCTCGTTTCTTTTCTCAGGGCCGATGGTCGTAGATGGTCTTTGGCTTCTTTGCCTTCCTCAGGATATGGCACCAACACACCCAGTTCAACGGTAGGTTTCAGCAGAAGATCAAACTCTTTGATTATCATACCTGCAGCTTAATGTGATCATTGCTGGGATTTCTTTTTTTGTCTGTTTGTTTGGTTAATGTATTGAATGCATTTCCTTTGTCATAAAACATGTGCAAGGCTGATTTCGTCATATTTTCATTGTTTATTCTTTACATCCCGTCTGTTTTTCCTGACATTGTTGGTGCGTTGCTACATTCCTTGATAACTGAAAGGCAAATACAGATTAATGGAACAAAAAAAGGATATAGCATTTGTCCCATTTCATTTATGCTTAATCCGATTTGTCAGAGTTGATCTTCAAAAACATCAGTGTCACTGACTCATTGTTGTAAAGCTTTTGTTGCTAGAAGGCTGACTCTCTAATTTACACTTTCTGTAAGGTGGAAATAAAATTGTTCATACTTGCCACAGCTTTTCAAATCTTACTCTGGCTGTGGGTAAAGATAAGGAGACTTATTGCATTTCAAAGTTCTTCCACGCATCTCATCCATCGAGTCCAAGGTTGTTCATTCTGGTACCACTAAATCTAAAGGTGTTTTCTTTGGTGGAAAATAACCTACAGGGCTTGAGGGCTCAAGTCAGAATCACCGCTATTAGCTATCAGAGGGCGATAAATGTCTAGTCATCATTTGATTGACATATTTCTACTTGATTATTGCCTGCATGAAGATATTTACAATCACTGAGCACATGGGCATTCAGCCTGGACAGATGATCCATACTATATATAGACAAATCGATCGAGAGGTCGCTCCTGTTAATGATGCTGGGCAGGTGTCTTGCATTGCCATCTCAGCCACCGTTTCTGTAAATGTGTGTGTAAATGAGTGAATGAGAGGCAAATTGTGAAGAAATATACTGTGCAAAGGTTGAAAAGCACTATGTAAGAGCAATTTATTTGTCCTTCATTATCAACAAAGGCCTCTGCCACCATATGTGGCAGCTGGATCTCAGATGATACAGTGAGTGGGCCATTAGTCACTGAGTAGTTGGTTAGTCCTTGAGTATTTAAGTACTTGAATGCTTAAGGACACTTATTCCTATACAAATTTTAAAGAAGGAGAATAAATGAAAACAGGTGTATAAGAGGTTACCAGCATAATTGACCATACAACAGATGTGGCCTCGACGACAACTTTCCTGCATCTGTTGTGTATCATTAACTGCACAGCCACTGCTGCTGACTAAATGTGTCCTTGTAAGACAAAACCTGCATCTATCAAACTATGCTGCACAGTGTAGGTGCAGTGAGCTTCATATAAACCTTCTGAAGTACATTGTTGAGCCTCTGTGATCATCATATTGTTTAGTAGACTTCCTTCCCCCTTCATTCCCTTTTGAAAGTGCAAAAGAGAGGTGTGACCAGATACTTCTTACTGCCTTTCATTTATAGTTTTAGCAGAGAATCATTAAAAATGGCAACAAGAAAATGTGAAATGTGTGTTTTGTTTTTTGTTTTTTTCCTTTGGCTAATTTGCTGCCTAAGTCATGAAACTGAACCAGAACTTTATTTTCGATTTTTCTTCCATTGCTAAATAGATGAGGTACATTTTATAGCCGGTGCATGAATATGGATTTCACTCAAAGAATTCATTTGCATATATTTACATGCACAAAATCAGCTCTGGCGCTGCTGAATTCATATTCTAAAGTTGCATGTGCTACTTTTTTCCATTTGGCTTTGAATCAATTACACGCCACACTTGCAGCTAAATGTCATGCATACACAAACATGCACAACCCTGCAGTCTTTGACTTTGTAATTCCTCTTGTCAGTCCCAGATGACTATTGAGAAGCTTTTGAGTGGCAAGAACATGCATCATGTGTAAACCAGGACTAAAAATAAGTAATCAGTTGCTAAGATATGTTCGACCTGATTTATCTGAAACTGATGACTTGGCCTGTGTGGAAAAAGTGGAGCAGAGATAATTGAAATGTAACCAGTCTGTATTCATGCCTGTTTCAGTATGTATTTCTCCATCCATCATTTCTTGTCAGAGACAGAAAGGGATGATAAAGACGGACAACAGAGACAAATAAAAGAGAGTGTAGGTGGAAATGAAACTCGATTTGAAGCAAACACAGAGACAAAAACAATGCTCGCTTTCTTCTTGAGTGCAAGATGTTTGCAGCATAAGAGACTACCCATAGAATTGAACACTGCCAAGGCCCATTTGGTAAAGACTCCATTTGAGAAATGGACTTTAATGTGTTTGATGCTCAGGTGGATGCGTTGACTCATAATCCACTCCCTGTACATTTCTGTGCCGTCCTGAACACAATCATTTCCTCAGCTTCTCTTCTGTCTTTCGCACATCATTTCTTTCATTGACTGCCTCCCGTGCTTCTCCTCACAGTTGCACATGCAGAGACACGCACACACTGTAGATAACCCATTGATCTGTTTTTACTGAGATTGAAGGTGGTTGCTCTGTCTCCATAATCTTCTCCACCTCCGTCACTCCTCCTACCCTGCCTTCCATCCCATCAATCAGTTTTCAGTGCTCTCCTCATTCTAACGTGGGCCATTACTTGCTTGATTAGCTACAGCAAGACCACTGTATACTGAACAGAGCAGATCAGAGTACAAGGTGTATGTGTGTGTGTATGTATAGGTAGACATCACATAATATTATGCAGAAAAGCTAGAGAAACAGTTGGAAATGCAGACAGACAGTGGATATGTAATGGTTTAAGCCTCACAGATGACCCAAACTGCAGATTCCTAATTTCTGCAGGTGATGTTGCTGCTTAGATCCTGCCTCACAGAGAAAAACAGTAATTTTACACCAGGGCAGATACAGGCTTGTCATATTCCTCCCAATGCTCAGATTTATTTATTTATTTTTTATATATTTTTATTTCTAACTTTAACTTGTTTATAGTTGATAGTGCAGTCATGAGCTGAAAAAGCGTTTTGGTCTTTTAAAGATAAGATGCATGTTGAATATTTCACTGAAAATCTTTGTAGCGGGAAGAAACTATATTTTGACATATGTCGGATTATACTGTAGATTTCTGTCATTCAGGTGTCTTGGTTCTCCTTTAGAGATAGGATTAGGAGCTTCTGTTCCACGTTGAAAGGAGTCAGTTGAGGCTGTTTGGGCATCTGGCTCCTAATAACCTCCTAGGTGAGGTGTTTCAGGCATCTCCTCCAGGGAGGAAGCCCCCGACCCACACCCAGGACACACTTAAGAGATTATATCTCTCAGCTATCTTGGGACCACCTTGGTATTTCTCCAGAAGAGCTGAAGGAGGTGGTTAGGAGGAGAGGGGCTTGGGCATCTTTGCTTAGACTTCTGCCCCTGCAACTCAGACCCAGATGAGCTTTAGAAGATGGATGGATGGATGGATTAAAGAACATAATTCAGAATTTTTGTAGAAATGATGAGACATTCTCTTTTAAAATCAATGCAATTCACTGAATGCATGCAACAGTTTCAGAGCTTATAAATGCAGCAGTGGTAATATATGCATGCTCATACAACCTGGTATTTTTGTACCATTACAAGTGCTGCGTGCATTTGGTTCTAAGCGTACAACCTGTACATTGCTGAGACTCGACCTCTTATGTCATTTATTATGTTCGTGCCCTAAGCCAGTAGTGACTTTATAACACAATTTATCATGAATTTGAATCTTTAATCAACACTCATGTTTCCAACTCTTTGGAAGGATCTGCTGCTATTCACTTTTTTGAGAGTTTTAGTAAATGCAGTGAAAAAGAATCATTTTATATAGAGGCAAAGCTTCCAGTAAATATTCAACTAAAAGCTGAATTTTTATTTTCACAGACTTGCAGCAGTGGGTTATCCATTCTGGGACTGACTTTATATTTTCCTATAAAGCTGTTAAAGCCAAGCATTTTTTATGAACTTCAAAAATTTCTTCCTCAGGCTATTCTCAACAGCAAATCTTTCTCACTCCATTTATAAGGCGGATGCACCTGACATGAATCTGCATATTCTTCAAAATATCTTTTAGGGAAAACATGCAGAGACTAATTACACTTTCTGTTTTGCCTCACAGCCATTAAAGGTCTACAGAAGCATCAAGGCTGAATGACCAGTGATTCAGCTGTGCCACCATAATAACAAAACTAAATGTTGGAGATATTTATTATATTTTTTTCTTTAGTAGTAAGCAAGCAGAAGTGAAGGAAACCTGACAAGTTGGAGCAAATGCTCCCAATGAAGTTGCAAAAACAAATCATATAAAACTTTTATTTATTCATGACATCCATCATGTTCAGTGGCATTTCCCCTCACTCTCCAATCTGTCTTTGGGGAACTTCTTAACTGATTATGTTGCACTCTCAGCATTGCAATTTCTATACTTTTCTTCAGCCTGCAAGTGACTAAGACCTGAAAGGAGTTTCTAATGGATTTTTATAGCAGAAATCATTGTGTGGCCAAAGCCAACCATTATGTCCCATTGGGAGATGTGTTCATTAAGGCTCCCATTGATCCAGGCTGGTTTTCCCTTCTGTGCTGTAGAAAAGTCTTTTGTTTAAAACCAAGCAGCGCTGCCATTAATCGCCCAGAGACATGAGATGCTTAACCAGCAGTCAACTTTTACTCGGGGTGATTCTTTGATTCCCTGCAGTCTTTTTGCTCTGTTTTTCAATCTGCGTTACTCTGTTTTGCACTCCTACACCAACTCCTTCTGGATATTTTGCTTGTTTCACCAGCTCTCTCCTTGTTCTTTTAACTTGGTTTCTTCTTTGTTTCAGTTCTTTGTTACACCCACTCACATTATAGTACACCTTGTTCTTCTCTTCTCTTCTCTCTTCTCTTCTCTTTGTTTTTGATGTTATTTTTCATCATTCGATTTCTATTTTTAAACTATTGATCTTGCAACTCTTACAGAGGCTTAAAAAAAAATCAAACGATGGACAGTTCACTTTTTAACCTTGCCTCCTTTTCATGTCTCTCATGTCTCTCCAGTCATCCAGCTCATCCCAGGAGCGTCTGCACCAGCTGCCCTTCCAGCCAACCATGGATGAGCTGCACTTCCTGTCGAAGCACTTTGGCAGCACAGAGAGCATCACAGACGACGATGGCGGGCGCCGCTCGCCGCACGTACGTCCTCGCTCCCGAAGCCTCAGGTGAGAGCGTGACAGGTAATGGGCAAAAGACTGTTTAAGCAAAGGTTCCCATCCCTCTGGTGTGACACTGGAGAATAAAGATGTCAACATCAAAGCTTTATTTATAAATGTTTGAGTATTCTGTGTAAGACATAACAAAACTAGCCAAAATTCAACATGGCAAGCTGTTATCAAAAGGACATTCAGCAGCCATTAAAGATTATAAAAGCGATATTGATTCAGTTACTGTGCAGGACCAACTTCTTTCTGTTATTAAGAGGTGTGGAGTGCTCTCAGTCATTAATTCAGATGAGTCGCCTTTTGTCAATGTGCCAGTGCTTTATTTGGTGCAGCTCCCATTCACAGAGAGGGGACATTTGGTTTGTTAGGCCTTTTTCGTCAAACACATCATGCTCTGTTTTGAAGATGTGTCTGCCTTAATAAACAGCACTCCCTTAAGTCCTTGCTGTACCAGTACTAATGCAACACTGTAAAACATTCCTTTATCATGTAATAGAGATAGATTTCCAGTAGTAAGCAGCAGACAGTAGACAGAGGTGAGAAGTAAAGCAGTACAAATATGTTACTTGAGTTGTCAGGTACCTGCACTTTATATGACTAGTTATTCTTCTCACGTTTCTTTACTTTTAGTAACAGTATCTACTTTACTGTTACCACTCTAGGCTCCAGTTTTAACACATTTTAAGGGAAAGTTATTGATTATTTTGCCTTCCACACATCAAACCCATTTGAACCTAAATGGAGGGAACATGAAAGACAATTTTATTGGTGGATCTAGCATCAGTGCTTATTGCTTCTGACTGGCGTAAAAGACGTAGAGATGAAACAGGCAAAATGATATGCAGGGAAGAGAAGTGCGGAGCAAAGACAGACCTGTGACAGAAAAAAGTACCATTAGCAGCTTCAGGACAAAAAACAAAACAAAAATAAAGATGTTGGTCAGTTAGCTTTTCACAAAACTAGCAGGGAGAAATGCCCCTCAGAGACTTACTTTGTACTTTCTATTGTCGTTAACCTGCCAGGGCGGTGAGCCACATGGATACCTACGTTTGTGAATGCGATAACTCAAGAAAAAGGCAACGCAGGGGCTTCAAATTGATACCATAGGTGTGTCTAATAGGAGGCTGGGGGTAGCACTGGCAGTTTTCATTTTGACCTCATTAAAGAACTTGAATTAATATTTCATCTTCTACCTAAATCTTTAAGAATGCAAGTACTAACTGTACTTCTACTTGAGTGAATAATGTTTCTACTGTTGCCACCCGTGTAACAAAAAATAACCAATAACTGTCTTTAAGAGAAAATATGAAAAAGAAAAAAGTGTCATGGACAGTTTGATAAAAATGTATATAAACAGTTTAAACTGGTCCCTAAGTATAATAAATAGTTTAGAATAGTAAACTAACAGTTAAGGATAAGCGGTTGAGGAAGTTTTTATATTTTCCTCTGAAAAGCAGTGAAGTAGAAGTACAAGTGTCTCAAAACAGTAGCACATTATTGATGTCTCTGTACTTAGGGTTAGGGTATTTTCCACCACTGTTATTATATCAGTAGCAAGTCCAGCCTCCAGTGTGTTGAGCATCTCCAGGGTGCAGCAGCTTCTTTAATAGCTGAAGCCTCTGGTGTACACTCCCTGCAGCCACACCTATTATAGCCTCCCCTCTGGATGCAACATGCCCTAACTACATCCGACACATCACTACTAACAGTATTCAGTTTTCATATTAAGCTCCTCAGCAGTCCCTGGCCTAGATAAAACCAGTGTGCAGATTTTCCTTAAATTATATTGTGTTTTCCCATAATGGACTTTTCATCAGTTGCTTTTTCTTTACAAATGTGTAGATCAGATCAGTTCCTGTGAAATAAAATCAATAAAGTAAATTTATGCTGCCATATGTTGGTTTTGCTTTGCCTTACATCTTCTGAAAGCATATGCTGAACTTTCATGTCTACATGCTTGCTTGTGACATCTTTGTCACGGTCGGGATGGAGGAGACGTAAGAAGGGACTGGGTCCATAAGAGAAACATGGTGTACTGAATTTCTGATCAGTTTATTAGCATTATATACCAACAGGACAGACATGAGGGAGTGCTATGAATATTTTCTTCGTTCAGGTGAAAAATTGCTTCTCTTTTGGCTGCCTCCTCTCACTCTGTTTTGCTCAGTTGGTGCTGTATATTACACTCCTGCTCTCTGTTTGTCTGTTTTCAGCCCAGGGCGCTCACCATCCTGCTATGACAATGAAATAGTGATGATGAACCATGTCTACAAGGAGCGCTTCCCCAAGGTCAGGCTCGCACAAACAAATACACAAGTATAAACTGTACCTCCATGCACACCTCAAATACACACACACACAATATGCATACCGGCAATAGACATCTCTCAGCTACATTTAAAAGATTTGTTATATTTCTTTTATTCAAAGTGAGTCATTATTTGCAAGAATCTGTTGTTTTAAGTAAGCAGCTGATGATATGTAAGTGCTGCAGGCACTGAACATGTAAACAAAACAAGTAGTAAAATTTTAAAAAAGCAGCAAAACAGCTCCCTGGAATGTCAGACAGTGATAAAAGCACGTATTTACTTTGATGTTGTAAACATAATTCAAAGGTAAAATGTTAAGTTCTAGTTCGAGAAGGAACAAATAACTGGAGTTAAGCTACTTGTTGGCCTGACGTTGCTTTAAACAGATTTTGCATATGAATATACAGAAATTATGGGCAGGGGGGTGAGTGGACACTGCAAGATTTCTGTTTGAGCACGCTTTGGTGACATGCTGAAGCTTGCCATCCCTTTTTTGCACTCCTGATGGACTGCAGAGAGCAAAACATGGATGGCATATACAGCAGTTAAACTACTTGCTGCTACATTTGCAAACAATGACCAGCAGACCAGTGACTACTTGGCAAAATACCTGACTGACCAGGACCAGTTTGAGGCTCATGGCTGTGTTTAACAATTCTTCAAAATATGGGCAGCCTTGTAATTAATGAATGACACACAAGCTATTTTAAACCATTTCAAATCTAGAATTTAGTATTTAATTATTTCAAAGTGTATTGTGCCCTCTGTGCCCATTTCTACTCATCTTCAGTTAGTAGTAGATTACACTTTCAGGGCTTTCTGCTGCTGCACCTTAATTTGAATTCAGCTGGGTGGTCAAAGATTCCCTAATGCACACTTCTCTTACACTGAGCAGGTATCTATGTGCTTGTTACTTGAAACAATGCTCAACACTTTTTATTTATTACATGGTTCATGGTAAGCTGTTAGAAGGTCATCCATGTCCTTTAGCAGATCATGATTAAAAAGTCAATTAACTGTGTTTTCATGACTCTGAGACGTGTAAACATGACTCAGTGTCTCAGGGAGCCAACCGTTTTGATGAACAGTGAAGTGTGTGCAAGGAAATCTTTCACATTGCAGGTGTCCTCGAA
>VVHJ01007384.1:25293-43557 GCA_015107715.1 Tylochromis polylepis
CCACTCCCACACACACACACACACACACACACACACACACACACACACACACACACACACACACACACAGATCATAATCCTGCTCATTCACACTGATGCATTGTGAAGCGGCACAAGACTTCCCACACGCAAATCCCAGATTGGTGAAGGCAGGTTTAATATTGCTGTATTTTTTTAATGTTACTGTAGGAATAGTTAGCATTTGCATATTTGAAAAAGGCTTAAGTGCAAAACCTGTATAAAACTCGAGCACTGAGTAGAGGTTCCAGTTAATGAAACCTCTAGATTTCCCAAGAAACTATCTGTTTATATTTGGGCGAGTTACCCTGTCAGCTGAATTAATTATAATGACCACTAAATGAGCTTAAGTGTCTTTACTTATTAGAAAATAATAGTAACATCATTCCAGATAATTGTTTGTTTTGCCATATATGAGTACTGGTCATTTCTGAAAATAAAATAAGCAGAAAAGGCACATTAATTCTCTAAAGTAGCACTTTACTGTAGCATAATAATAGGAAGCTGAAGTACATACAGATTAAAAGCACAAAAATGCGCTCAATATGAAGGTTAAAAAAGTGACAACAAATCAAGATAAGCCTTAAAGATGGCAACTGGAAAATACACAGAAAGTCTGCAAAGTCTATTTGTGGTTGTAGGTCTCATCCTGAGTTTTGAGTTTTAAAGAATCTTTTGGGGTTTTATGAATATGATAGAAATATTAAAAAGAATAACACAGTCAAAAGAGCTACAATAGCAACCAAATGATCAAGGCCCGAACACAGGGCGTGTCACGTTGTGTTACATCACTTCACACATCACTTTCATTGAGGTGCCTTAGCTGGGCTGAGTTTCTGCAGCCCGAGAAAGAAATGTCTTAAAAAATCCATTTTTTTTCTGCAGGGGAATGAACAGTGAAGTGCAAAAAACCATCAAGGCCCTTCCACAAAGGCTTGTTCAGAAAACAATGAGTGTCGTGTTTAGAATAACACATTTATACAGAATGCGTGGAGCTGGCTGAGCACCGTATATTGAGATAAAGACAGGTGATCATATTATCTTACACTTACTGACTATTAACCACTGTTGTGTCTCTAATCAGGCCACAGCTCAGATGGAAGAGAGGCTGGCAGACTTCATCCAGAACTACTCCCCGGAGAGTGTTCTGCCACTGGCCGACGGGGTTCTCAGCTTCATCCACCACCAGATAACCGAGCTGGCCAGAGACTGCCTGACCAAGTCACGCGAGGGCGTCATTACCAGCGTTTACTTCTGTGAACTGCAGGAGAATCTGGAGAAGCTGCTGCACGACGTGAGTTGTGTAGAAGGAATTTGATGTGATGTGTTGTGCCTCCAAACCTCACTAACTGACCCTGTCTCTCCCAATTTCTGTCTTTCTTCATCAGGCGTACAAGCGCTCGGAGAGCTCGGAGCTCACCTTCGTCATCGAGCTTGTCAAAAAGCTCTTCATCATCATATCTCGTCCTGCCAGGCTGCTGGAGTGTTTGGTGAGTTCTGCCCTGCTTATCTGATTGTGGCTAAACTTTCAAACACATCGAGAATCCAGACTTTCCTTGTTCCTGGAGGCATTTTCTACCCCCACTGAGCTGCTCAAAGACACTCCCGTCCACCCACATGGAAATAGAGGGTCGAATATGCTGAACTGGCACTACAGAATCTAAAAGTAGGGCAGAGTGTCTACTGTTCATTCGTTCTGAACTGATGAAACATAAGTGTGTCACTGCAGGAAGCTATGCTACCACTCCAGTCAGGAAAGGTTCAAGGTTTGTTTAATCTTTTATGTTGCATCTGTTTTACCAGTAGCTTTTTTTAACGGAGAAAGACAAGACAGGGTGTCTTTATGTGTTTGACTGATTTATTTGACAGGGACATAGCAAAAACATTGGCTTTGCAACTTACAAGTCTAAACAAGTAGTGTTTGCAGCAATACAGTGGAATACAACTGTGAAAAAAGAACAGGATAAAGGTCCAAATTATACAGATGAAAATACAGCAATACTGGTGTCTCTACACAGCATTAGGAGGCCAAAATATTTGGCTACTAACCCAGAGAAGATCTCTGAGGTAGGTTATTGCCAAATAGCAGTAGCCCTCAAATCAACTGACCTCAAACCATCCCCTGGGGTATCCCATTACTACTGTCATGATGCGTCACCTTTTTCCCCGTTAACCCTGACATTTTTACAGAAGTACAATTTTTATACACCTAAAAATGAACATCTGCATATGATTTCATCAAACATGGCAAACACCTCTGTCTCAGAATTCAGAGAATTCAGAAGTCATTTGAGCTTTTAAATTTCCTGCGTTTCCTGTGTTGAATCTTGCATATTTGAATCTCAAACCAACTCTGCTTGATTTGGTTTTATTGTGTCATAACTTCAGCCCAACAGTTGGAAATTAGATACAGGCCCAGTCCAGTGGAACATGTAGATGAAATAAACCAGATTATAAAAGACATGCTCAACAATACCAAAAGCAATGGACCACACCTGTTAATCTTTGAATTTAGGTGGTTTAACCCCCATTGCCACAGGTGTATAAAAGCAAGCCTTTAGGAACAACAGCAACTCAGCCATGAAATGTCTGACTGCATAAAGTTACAGTGCTGAGGTCCATAGTGTGTAAAAGTCATGAATGCTCTGCTGCTTAAATAATTGCAGAGGTCTAAACCTCCTATGTCATTAACATCAGCATACAAAAGCTTCATTTGGCATAAAACTGCCAAATCAAACATACGCAGCTACGAGCTGTGGTGACCCTTGTGATAAGGGAGCAGTCAAACGTAGCTAGCTAACATGTTTTTGCAATTTTGTTCCCCTGTTAATTACCTCATAAAAATTTGAAATTTTAGAGATACCAGTTGCCATAAATTTGTGATTTTGTTTGAATC
The DNA here is from genome assembly GCA_015107715.1 of Tylochromis polylepis. NCBI lineage: Eukaryota > Metazoa > Chordata > Actinopteri > Cichliformes > Cichlidae > Tylochromis > Tylochromis polylepis. The sequence continues at coordinate 28,208 of VVHJ01007384.1, forward strand.
CAAGCCAGAAGATGTACCATTATTTGTTTTACATCTGTCTTGTCTTGACATGCCTTTGCTCGCATTTGAAAATAGCTGCTACGATCCATTCACTTGCTTCCTGTAAATGTTGCTTTACCTACAGCATTCTTAACACATGGGAGTGTATGAATGTTGAAATACACTGTATTATACATGGAGGTCATGGTTTTGTTCAAGCTGTGTCATTCAGTACATCAGTCATCCTCTGTTGCTGCAAATTGCATGATTATTGCTTTCGGATATTTTCATTGTCATTCTTCCCACCTCTTAACTTGTCCGTCTTCACAACAGAACATCAAATCAGCTCCAAGATGGAGCCGTGTCCTTGACATGCTGATTCATTAATTCACCAAAAGTTATTTAGTAATAACAAGCCTCTCTGCATCCATAGGACACACCTGAATATCAGCTCCCTGATTGATGGTGAGGTCCCTCCTCCCAAACCCTCCCGGCTCATCTTTCTGTTGCCAAGGCGACCGTCAGAAAAGGTCGATAGGGTCAGGCAGGATGTGGAGGGGACTTTAGATCCTCATGGCCCGTGGGTTAGAGAGGAGACGGCACACACAGATGAAATGTTGTCCGTGTCCGTAGAGTTCATTTAGCATTCAAGTCAGTCACAAGGTCTGATTTGGTGAAAATGTCACACAGTCAGAAGGCTGTTAGCTGCAAGAATATTATCCTCCAGCAGCGCAAACTATCAGAGAGCCAGGTTAATTCCCCATCTCCGTACTCCTTTTTTTTTTCTCTAGTCGAAGGGAGCAGATATGAGAGAGAGCACGGAAAGAAATGATCCTGGCTGCCCCAGGCTTTCTAATCAAAACGTTACTCCACCAACAGGAATGAAACCGAATCCCGTAAGACACCACAAAAGGCTCTATCATAGGAAAAAATGAACATTTTCAGAAAAAGCAATTTAAAGTTGGAAAGTGTATTAACACTGATTGTGTTTGTTTGACAGCCCTGTAACAGTGTTCGGTCATGAATTTGCTGTAGGTTGAACTAAAATCTAGTTTTATGATTATAAGTTGGATGTACTTTTAGAATTACTTTCTGTTTATGTCACATGGCACAACATAACATCGTTTTCTTAATGCTCGACTAGTGTTAGCTGTTATCACATCCTTGTGTTACTACACACTAGAACATTTTGGTTCAGTAGCTGGCTGTTGAATTGGAAAAACTTAATCTGACACACACAATGTTATTATATTTTATCAACACACTACAGTTTGGATATTTTAAAATATATAAAGGAGAATACTGGTTCGTGATTTTACTTGAAATAGAAACTATAAGTAGAATTAATAAGTAGTAACAATTTAACTTATCGCTTTCATGGTGTGTTATCAGTCTTATCTAAATTAAATGTAGATTTTTGAGTGTTTAGTCCTGTGCTTCTCAAAATTATTTGACCTTTTGTGAAATATATTTATATTACATTTCTATTATCACTGGCCAGTTTTTAAGGTACACCTTGCTAGTGCCACATTGGATGCCCTTTTGCCTTCAGGACTGCTTTAATTCTTCACGTCACAGATTTAACAAATTGCTGGAAATATTTCACAGAGGTTTTGGTCCATATTGACATGATTGCATATATAATTCCAATTGTTCAGAGAGGTAGTGATCATTTGAATTTTCTTGTGTTGCACACTTCACCACTTCAGCAGTGGTCTTTGTATGAGACCATGTTAATTTAAGATGCATGTACAGTACAAGTGTTTTGTAGCTTTTCTTGACTCCTTGTTGTTTGTTGTTGGAATTATAGGAGTTCAACCCAGAAGAGTTTTATCACTTACTCGAAGCAGCAGAGGACCATGCCAAGGAGGGACAACTGATGAAGGCAGACATCCCTCGATATATTATCAGTCAGTTGGGACTCACCAGGGATCCACTGGAGGGTAAGAAATGGGAGAAACAGGTTTCAGGTTTTATTCCAGAGGTGTATATTTAATAGAAAATGTGAAAACAAATGGAAGGGTAAAGTTTTTAATTTGCAAGAATGCTTTCCAAAAGGTGTTTGCTGGTTTCAGTTATTCACTTTCACTCCCAGAGCTGAATAAGTAGATCAATACCACTCTCGTGTCTGAGTCTGGATTTGATTAACCTACTTCACTATAAAACCTGAACACTGCTGGAAACAGCTAGCCTGGTCCTGTCCAGGGGGAAAAAGCAGAGCCACCAACAACAACAACAACAACTGAGTGTACAGATTAGCATGCTATGCCTGTTACTTTAGCAAGTTAGCATCATTAATGTAAGATTTTGGTGGGAGTTTTGTGTTGTAACTCTTTCCTGATCTAAAGCAGTGAGGTTCAGTGACTTCACATAATCTTAGTATTAAACTGATACAGTAGGAAGTAGTTACACACTTTAACAGCTTGTTGTTTTTGCTTTAGTATGTTAGTAAGATTTGGCAGCAGTAGTCATCGCAAAAGTGCATTTCATTTAGCTAACATGGCTTCTCACTTGTATCTCTTCCTCTCATCCTAACTGCAAGCATGTGAGAGAAATCCACAGAAAAGATGTGAGATTTTCCATACTGGATATCTTCAGGTTTCATCAATATATATATATATATATATTTAATTTTGCGTCATCCTTTTGTTTCATCTCTATTTTGGGTGGTGGCAGTATGAGGCTTTAAAAAGTGCCAGTTTGAGATATTGATCGGCTTTTCTTTATGTCCATGATGAGGATATATTGAGATGAAGAGTCTGAGCTGCCTGGATCATTTGCTGTCTGGTGGTGCGGCTGCAGTTCTCTTTTTCATTCATCATCATGGCTCGAAATCAGCCCCCAAACTCACAGTTCACTATTCCCATCTGTTCAGCCACTCCCAGTCTAATCCATCAAGAGCTTACATTAGCTGATGGGTTAAATGGCTCAGAATGACTCTTCACAATAAGCCACAGTGCTTTTATTTCAGAATTCATGAGAGATGTATCTGGTTAGGTCTTTGTGAGTTAATCTCTTCTAACAATGTGCCTGCTGATATCTTGATCTTGCACTTTCTTTAGCACCTACATTGTCATGCATAGGCACACATGCACACCCACATAGCTGCTTACACTTTCGCACTCACATTTCTTTTCTTGGTTTCTCACACAAGAAACAGTGTCAAACAGACACTGGCAGAATATAAAATTTCCAGCTCAGTGACTTTTATCTTACATAAATTTTATAACTACAAAGGGGCTTTGAAAAGGTAATTATCATTCAATTATTTCAACAAAACAGTTGTGTAATCAGTGTATTCAAGCAGCTGTCACATACAAAAAATGCGAGAACACTGGAAATTAGCTGCCACTCCTCTGCCACTTTTCACGAAGGGAGTAAGAACAAAGTGAAGAGGAGGGAAATCTGAACGAGAGAAGAAAAATTAATAGAAAGAAGCTGTTTTAATTCTTATATTTTACTTTGTGGGATTTGGTCTGTAGCGGTTGAGAAACTTGTTTTGTTAAAGATGCCCAGGCAGCTGCACTTTTCTTCACTGCTCACAGCGGTGTGGGAGGCCTAGTGTCGCTTTTCATTGTCACTTCAGGTTTGGCTGTTAACTAACATGTGTCCCAACAGAAATCGTGGGCTTTGACAGCTACGACAGTGAGGGTCCGCACACTCCAGAGACCGATGACTCAGCAGAGGTGATGAAGAAACACACATGCACAGACACAGGAAACAAATCACTTGTTTTGTTTTTTAAACGTTGAATTATAATTGTAAAACTCTGGGGATTTCATCAGGGAAAAGGGAGAGCCATCAAGCCACCAACTGAGGAAGACTTTCAGACCATAAAACTGATCAGCAATGGAGCCTATGGGTGAGTAATTGATTAATACAACACTGATCACACATAGAAACCAAATCTTATCCAAGTTTTTCCTTGAGCTTTAGAACTAATCCAGTGGGTTAAACTTGGCTTGGTAAAGATCATGAATCTAAAAACATTTATATTCTAGCTACAATACAGATATATGTTCTGTTTTTATGTAACAAGCAGGACAACAACATGAAGAATTTAGATCATGAAAACAACCAAGAAAGATATTTATGAAGAGATTTCTAACAAGCTCTAACGCAAACGGCAGAAAGATTGGTAGACTGAACAGCACAGATCTAAAAGTGGACTTGAATGTGTATAAAAAATATTTGTGCAGTCTAAATTGGAACTGGTCAAATCCATCAGGACCAGTGCAACAAATAATTGAAACAATCTTTCAAGAGTGGTTCCGAGTTTACATGTTTGTCCCTCTGGAAAAATTCATTAGCCAGTTCAGTTTTCAAAGTTTAAAAATTTTCCAATTTGGTCATGAAAAGCTGTTTTATTACAGAATTTCAACCTCTGGCTAAATTTCACAGGTTATACTCTCGACTTAAATGCTCAAGTATGGTGGCCCTGAAAGGTCAAATGCACTGCAACTTAAGAAAACACAACAAAGAAAAAACCTGCAAAAGCACACAAAATAAAATAGAACATGATTAAAACACAACAAAAACTTACAACCAAAGTATTTTTAGGGAGATAATAATGTGACGGACCAGCTGCAGAAGTAACAAGCTAACAATACACGGCTAATAGCAAACGTATGTACAGTGTCACATGGATCATGCGATTAAAACATATATTATCTTGCATCTTTTTCTTCTTCTTCTCACAAAACTGATGAAGACTTTTAAGCGTATGTAAAGGTGCAGTCCTTTACATATTTAAATTTTTGTAACTGCCGCAGTTGGTCCTTCAGATAAATGCCTGCCTAAAACTATTTCTGTTGTGTTTTGTGTGCTTTTACAGCATTTTTTCTGTTTGTGGTCTTTTTCAAGTTTGAGTGCATTTTGACCTTTCAGGGCCACCGTACCTTTGACTATAAATAACTGAAATTTATAACTTCGGAGCTTCTCAAGAGCTCATTTGTCTCAAGTAAAGCCAAGTAATTCACATTTGCTACATATTACTTCACTAGTCCGATGATAACTGCAGAGTGCTGTGCAGGTTGAGGCATTGCCTTTTCACCCTTGTGATAGCGCTATGAGACCTACAACTCGGTTAGGACATTTAACATTCATCCGGTGACATTTTTTTCTGTGCAATTCAATGAATTTCATGTATTTGATGCATGAATTCTCCTTCATCCTTGGTCTCAGCTCTCTCATGCTGGCACATTCTGTCATCTTTTTTTTAGCCTGTTATTTTTTTTTTTAGCATGGTACCACAGAGAGACAGATAACCACTTACTGTCACGCCAGCCTAACTTTTTGCTTTCACCTAGCACTCAAAGCACTTGTTACACTGCAAGCTGCATCCACAGACACCATTTTGTTCATGGACACATAAACAAAAATGTATGTGGGGTTCAATTTCCTCCCATATCCCTTATAGCAAGTTTTTAAAAAACCAAAAATGTTTCAGATTTCTAAAAGTTTACTTCTAAATGGTTGAATGTGCATGATTTGACAATAAGATCATTCAGAAAGGGAAGACTAGTTTACTTTATCTGTAGAAATTACATTTTCTTGCCTTTGTCAACAGCCATATTGAAAATGGCCAAGATCTTGTGTTTTTTTTAAAATTGCTAATTGGCTTTATCAAAAGAGTGATCATAAAACAGTTTATGTACCAATTTTGGTACTTGCTGTCTGCCTGTAAACGATTTCCCTATAATGTAATCTGCTGATATGTTGTTACTGCTGCAAAGCTGATAACGATTTCTCTTCTGAAAAAAACAAAATCATAATGCCCTGGGTTCAGAAATTGAAGGCTGGTAATCAGTAGACTTTCTATTAGCATAATGATCCCAATCATGCATCCAAATGAATCAACATTTAATAGAAAATGTTACTGGGACACGGTAGCAGTCATTGAAGTCCTCAGGATCCTGGGATGTAAAGAAGACAGTGGCACTGTGAGTACGAATATAAATACTAATAGTAATACTGGAAATGTGAGCATGAGCCAAAAATACCAACTGAAAGATAATGAAACTTGGGAAAAACCCCTAAAAACTTGAGTAAGGTCACAACAAGACAAAGGTACTGCTATTAGTATTACCAAATATAAAATTTCTTGGTTGTAAATTTTTGTTTAGATAAAAATTATTAGCAAGGTTTTATGTATTTTTAGTGTTCATATATAATATTGTCTTGTAATGCCATGTGGGATGAAAGATATTTGGCATGGGTAGGAAAAAAAAATGAAATAATGAATACAGACGCTAAAAGCAGCGCTTAATCCTTCATTCTGTCACAGAGAATAATTAAAACACACAGAGAGATTCAGACGGGATGTATTTTAAAATGCACATTCGACATGTTGTCAGGGATCGGGATTGTCGGGGGTTGTCAGGGATTCAATGATTTGAAAGAAAATAAAATAATAATGCACTTCACAATAAAGAGACGGCCAGTGGGGATGTAAACGCAAGAGTAACATATGGTCTCCTCTCCACCTTGACCGGGTCACATCCTGCTACATGTTAAAGGTTGTCAAAAGCTGACTTAGGCGGATCAGCAAAGAAAGCGTTGTACCTGGCAGGCTGGCATTATTCTACCATTATCTGCCATTGAGAGAAAATGGGTTATTTTTCAGGTGTAGTTCAAAGACTTGGTTCAGGATCAAACAGAAAATGAAGATTATGAGCTCGGGGGTTGACATTTTGTGCTGGAGGTTTTCAAGTCTTAATATCCTCCTTTATGTGTCCACACAGCCACACTTTATTGAGCTTGTGTCTGAAAGGAGATGAAATATCCTCTGCAGTTTGTACCACCTGCTGTTTTCCTCAATACCCCATTTCTTCTGTTCTGTACTCTTCTGTCTCCCCTGCGTTGCAGCGCCGTCTACCTGGTGCGCCACAGGGAGACACGTCAGCGTTTCGCCATGAAGAAGATCAACAAGCAGAATCTGATCCTGAGGAACCAGATCCAGCAGGCATTTGTGGAGAGGGACATACTCACATTTGCGGAGAACCCCTTCGTCGTCTCCATGTTCTGCTCCTTCGAAACGCGACGACACCTCTGCATGGTCATGGAGTACGTTGAAGGTAACGGGGTCAGCAGTGGTTTGCACTAGATTTGAGTTCAAATTGAAAAGGTCGTATGAAGCTACTCTAAACGCGTGCCTTGATTTTGTTTTTGTTTGGTGTTGATCAAGTTTGTGCCTTGTGTGTAAAGTAACACGTTTCCTCCCTGACTCTTTCACATCTGTAAAATAAACCTCAGGACATCAGGATACACTTTTAACGCCACTTTTTCTCTGGATGCTGTAGCCATAACCTTTTCAGTTTTATCTACATTTTTTTATTTAAATTTTTATTCAATTCCTGGACTTACTTTTTAAAATTGTGAATAAAACTGCCACCTGATCTCCTAAACTGTAGGTGAAGTATTCAGGAAACGTGCGGTGAAGTAAAATTTCTCAGTTACAAAAAAGGGCAGGTGAGTTTCACTGGCTCACTGCTCAAGCTCTGCTCAGTTTTCTTTCTATTTGTGCTGAATTCTGATATTTTGTCATGATTGCTATTGTTTCACAGACACACTGAGCTGTCAGCGGCAGGTGCGAATTTATGACTCATGTATGATGGCAGTGCCAAATATGGATGGCACAAAAATGAATTAAAAGCCCCCCCAAAAAATAGAAACATAAAAAGCAAATCGTTTTACTCATTCAGAAAAGACTTCTAATGTTTTGGTGATAAAAACAATGAGTCACATTTAATGAATTTGTTCTCCCTAATCAGAGCATCAAATTATGTCTTTCTGAGGTTCGGCACCATTTGTTTGAAAATTTTAACACATCGAGCGTAGATTTATGTCATTACTACAAAATCACATTAACAGTAACGTGTGGTGTTTATGTGATCGCAGGTGGGGACTGTGCCACTTTGCTGAAGAACATTGGGGCTCTGCCTGTTGAGCTTGCGAGGATGTACTTTGCTGAAACTGTATTAGCCCTGGAGTATCTGCACAACTATGGGATCGTCCACAGAGACCTCAAACCCGACAAGTGAGTCTTTAAAATTTATATTAGCAATCAGTATAATTACTATATATACACTAGCCACTTTATTAATTAAACCTGTTCAAATATCTTATTAACCAATCATATGGAAACAACCCAGTGCATTTTGAGATGTAGACAAGGTCAAGACAACCTGCTGAAGTTCAAACAGAACACCAGACCGGGAAAGAAAAGTGCTTTAAATCACTCTGAATGGAGCATGTTTGTTATTTCCAGACAGGCTGACAGCCTGAGTATTTCAGTAACTACTGAGATTTCCACACAAAACCATTTCTAGGATTTACAAAGAATGGTCAGAAAAAGGCAAATTATCCAGTGAGCGGCAGTTCTCTTGAGGAAAATGCTGAGGTTAGCACTGTTGCTTCACTACAAGAAGGTCCTGGATTGGATTCAGTCAGATGACCGGGGCCTTTCTTCATGTTCTCCCTGTGCCTCTTTCCGTGTATTCAAGCTTCCTCCCGCAGTCAAAAGACATGCAAGGAGTTGGGTTAATTAGCAATTCTAAATTTGCCATAGGAGTGAATGTGAGCTTGAATGGTTGTCTGTCTCTCTGTGTTAGCCTTATGCTAGACTGATGGCCTGCACAGGGTGTGTCCAGCCTTTTACCCTATGACAGCTCGAGCCCCCTGCGACCCTGAATCAGAAAAGTGGATGGATAGATGAATGAATGGATAATAATAATAACAGACATGGACCAAAGCCTAAGATAATGCAAAAACAAAACTCATCCAACATTTTCTCTAACAAACAGTCTTTGATAAAACTTCCATACACAGTTTGCTGTACCTTCCACAAATGCAGGTTAAAGCTCTGTCACACAAAGACTCTGGACTAAAGAGTAGAGGGCCCTCCAGTTTGCTATCACTGCTCAGTCAAAAGCCTGGCTCGCTGATGGTATGAGGGCGCATTAATGCATATCGAATTGGCAGCTTGCACATCTGGAAAGGCACCATCAATGCTGAAAGGTATACGCAGATTTTAGAGCAGCACATGCTCCCATCCAAAAGTCTTTTTCTGAGATAGCCTTGCATATTTCAACAAGACAATCCTAAACTGCATACTGCATCTTATACAACAGCATAAAATAGAAGAGTCCAGCTGCTGAACTGGCCTGTGTCCAGGCCTTTCACCAACTGGAAACCTAACAATAATTATGAAACCAAAAATACAATAAAGAAGACCCAGGACTGAATCCTATATGGGAATGGGACACAGTCCTCTCCCAGAAGTCCAACAACTGATCTCCTCAGTTCCCAGGCATGGCCGTGATTACCCAGACCATGCCTTTTGTAATTTGTGTAATATACTGGGATATTTATAATCAGAGCTATTTATATCTATTGGAGCTATTTTGTCATATTTTTTAACTTTGTAATATATTGTATTATTTAATTTAGTTTAGTTGGTTACTGTACTTACTGTGTTGGAGCTTCTGTGACCGCATATTTTTACGTAATCAGAGATTAATAAAGTATTCTGATTCTGATCATGGCCCAGTCCCAGCTTCTTTTTTTCTTTTTTTTAAACATGTTTAAGGTACTTAACTTTCTCAGTTTAAGTATTTTAAGTGTTTTCTGTTCTCTAATGCAAATAAAATATGGGTTTACAAGATTTGCAAATCACTGCATTCTGTTTTATTTATATTTTACACAGCACTTCAACTTTTTGGGGATTGGGGTTGTATACCAATATTGCTTTATGGCTTTTAGGTGTATAAATAGTTCTCTTTTGGTTTTGTTTTGTTTTTTTCATGTCATTTGCCAAGATTGTTGAATGCCTGTTTTCTCTCTCCTCGTAGTCTCCTGATTACCTCCATGGGCCACATTAAGCTGACTGACTTTGGCTTATCGAAGATGGGCCTAATGAGCCTTACCACCAACCTGTATGAGGGACACATTGAGAAAGATGCCAGGGAGTTTCTGGACAAGCAGGTACGGTACCCACGACCTCACACCGTGTTAAACGTGTTAAAACATGAAGTGCAGCATTTTAATGCAACATGGTAATAATTCATTTCACTTTTTAATTAGTAACTTTATGAATGAGGTGCATGTCCAGTTAGAGGCTAATTAGCTAAATCCCATTTTAAAAAAATCCTTTTTTCAACCACGGACGCAAACCTGCCAAGTCATCTGGCAAAGTCAATATTATCCGAACAAAGATGCTGCATTACAATGCTTCCTGTTTAGTCTGAATTAGTGAATCATTAATGCCCTCCATCTCCATCACAATCCTGTTTTGCAATTACAGTAATTGTTTATACACTGAATTAAACCAGTCATGAGCAGTCAGATTGGGCCGTGTGTCCTTTTCATCTTCTCAGTGGAAGCAAGCATCTGTGTTTCTGCCAGTAATCAGCTCACATCTGCAGAAACAGACTGCATCTTTGTGGTGGAGATTATGGTGGAGAGAGAATTTCTTAGTCAGAACATTTACTATTAAAGGGCTGTCCTGATGTGTCTGATGATGACTCTTTAGTTAATATTGGTATTGACAATAATGTTTAAAAATCTCAGCAACATTTTCTTTTCTTTTAGAAACAAGTCCACAATTCTTGTTTTGGATAGTTTCCACTAGGTGACACTCAGTATTTATGTACTGTTTGTTTATCTGGAAAAGGCTTATAGAAATTTCCTTTTAATGGCTAAATGATTTTAAGACATTGTAATGCTTTTACCAAGGCAAACAAAGCTCTTTCTGTCTTAGTTGGCCACAATTTCATGACAGAGATTTAAAATAAACAAAAACAAAAGATAAACCAAGTTTTTAGATGAACTGACCCTTTAAATAAAACTCCAAACACTTCCATTACATCCACAATAGCAGCTTATTTTTATTAAGGATGAGTAACTTGTCTTTTTTTCCTCTTTCTCTGTCTTTTCTCCTTTTCTTTGTCTGCTTCCATTCCTCCAAATTGTCTCTACCATTGCTCACAGGTTTGTGGTACTCCAGAGTACATCGCTCCAGAAGTGATTCTCCGCCAAGGCTACGGGAAGCCGGTGGATTGGTGGGCCATGGGGATCATCCTCTATGAGTTCTTAGTGGGTTGTGTGCCTTTCTTTGGAGACACTCCTGAGGAGCTGTTTGGACAGGTCATCACAGGTGAGGAAATTGTGTTAAACCTATGCTGCTAATATCTTTTAAAGGCCTTCTCAAACTGCAGAAAAATTAAAAGTGGTTCATGATAAGACTAAGACTTAAAGCCTACCGCAAAGGTTGGAAACCAAAATCTTATGCTTTAGTAAAGTGTTATAATTTAGACCATAAGTATGTTTTTGCAATACAGACATGCTTTTTTCTCTTTATTATTATTCTGACTTTTTGCTGTCTGTTTCTTGCACCTCCGGTAGATGACATAGTTTGGCCAGATGGTGATGAGGCCCTGCCTGCAGATGCCCAGTCCCTCATCTCTGCCCTGTTACAGACCAACCCTCTTGTGAGGGTCGGTACAGGTACGGATTTTCTCTTTCACTTCATAGCTGAGCTGACATGTGCAGCTATTTGCAACAAGAATAAGAATGCAAAGTAACATTTAAAGGAACAGGTGCAATATAAAACAAAAGTATTTTGGGTCTTGTTTGTTTTTGTGCCCACTGAATATGATGCTAAAGCTAGCTGCTGGCTAGCTTAGCTGAAACACAGATAAAGGCCACCTGAAAAACAAGATGTGGTTTTAAGAGTGGATAATAATTCTTCACCTTTTGACACAGACAGGAAAGCTGTTTCTCCCGTGTCCACCTATAACTTTCTGGCATAATCGTATTCTGCAAAATGATCAACTGTTGAAGCTTTTATATAATGCATTAAAAATTAAGTACTCTTATCATATCCACTTGGCATTCTGCAATATATTTTACATTTATTCCAGAAAGACTGTTCATCTCATTCATCTTTATTTTTGGATGAGGGTAACAATTAATGTTGTTTACACCCCCACCACCAGGGGGTGCATTTGAGGTAAAGCAACACTCCTTCTTCAGTGAGCTGGACTGGAACAGTTTGCTAAGACAGAAGGCAGAGTTCATCCCTCACCTGGAGTCAGAGGAGGACACAAGCTACTTTGATAGTACGTGTGTCTGGATTTATGTGTAATTACATTAATATTAGGTTCATGGGTTGTATAAAGTTGGTCTGACACAACCCCAGCTGGAAAATCACATTTTATCTTCTCTGCCTCTCTCTCTCTCTCTCATGTCTGCCAGCTCGCTCCGATCGTTATCACCACATCAATACGTACGACGAGGATGACACCAATGACGATGAGCCAGTGGAGATCAGACAGTTCTCATCCTGCTCTCCTCGCTTCAGCAAGGTCTGGCTTTTTAATCTCTGTCTCAGTCACTTTTACTTTTTTTTTCTTGCACTGTCACATTTTGTCACACAGACATTGGACAAGATTCGATGAGGGAAGAGACAAGATTTTTTGATAAAAGTAGGTCATCCTGTACATGGTGTAGCACCTGGAGGTTGGATTGTGTCTCAGATCTGCTAATAAGTCTAATTGGACTTACACCACCATCATCGCTGATGCTCTTTTCGCTTTCTATTTTAAGCCAGTCAGGGCCTTCCACCTGCTATTTTTCTAATTCCTCACGCTACATTTTTTGCCATTCCTATCTACAGATGTGCTATGATCCAGACATCTTTTTAGCTGTATTTGTTTTCACATTCACGCTTTCCCTCTGGCTCCTCTAATTCTGATCTGTGACTCCCTCTTCTGTCACACTTTCTCTCTCAGATGGGATTTTCTCACCTCATGCTGTCTTTTCTTATCTCTTTGTCTAACTCACTCTGCCTTCCCTTCGTTTGGTCCGTCCATTCCTGTTTGGAAATGGAAAGTGCCTCAGTGAGATCAAAATTTCAGTTAAATTTAAGATAGCATTAAAGTTGGAGTTGCAAGGCTGTTTGGCCGATTTTTGCGAGTGTTGCACATGAACAGAGACATCTGCCAGACGCTCTGAAACAACAAGGTCTGTGGCAAATATACTTCAATTCATTTTAATTTACTGCTGTAGAGATATCATTATTAATAATGATAATCACAAACTACTTTAATCATTAATTAAGTGACTTAGCAAAAGTCTGCTGGTTTGAGCTTCTTTGGTGTGAAGACTGGGTACTTCTCTCTTACTTGTGTAGCTCTAAAAATAAAATCTTTGACATTTGGACTGAGAGTGAGACAAACTTTGGTATTTTATCTTAACATATTCTGACATTATATACACCAAACTGTCAGCACAGGAACAAGGAAACGTACTCAGAGCATGCAGGAGGGACAGCAGACTGTCTGACAAAGACTAAGAGGAAGACAGGACTGTTTATACACAAGCAAGTGATTACTGATTAGCCAGGTTTCAAAACTCAAAATAAGACAAAACCCAGACACTGTGACACCAAGCTATTAGATCATTATCCAAGAAATTAAACAACAATGTAATTAGTAATGTAATCGTTAATGTTGTTCTGCAGCCAACAAGGGCGTGAATGCAAAACTTAGACCAGCACACTTGTAAAGTGACATGTTAATATACTCATTAATCTTTCTTCTGCGCGCTATAACAGAGTATCATGTGTCACCATGTGTCACATACATCAGTGTTGCTAGACCCCTTTTTTGGGACAATTGCCCCAGTAAAATCTCAGGCTTGAATTTTAACAAGCACTTATATTTGGCAGGGGATTTGTTCAGAAGCCGAGGAGCATTTTGCAGGTGTGTCCGGGCATGGAGTGTGCACACTGTGTAAATTATTGCCGCATGTCTGCAGTGAGCAGCCAGTTATCCATGGATCAGCATTCTGACTGAAACAAGAATCAAAATGAATGTGTATCAACACAGTTGAGTCACTTTAATTAGTGAGCTTATTTGGGGAAGTTTAAATAGCATGCTGTATGACACAAGGTGCTCTTTGGACACTGTACCTCTCTCCGAACTTCCTCTTTACATACAGACGACAGTTTGAACCAAAAATATTAAATTTTTAATTCATCACTCCATGACACTGATTTTCAGTCCATTTCTTTCAGTCCTCAGCCTTTTCTTCCTGTTTCCCTTCTGTAAAAATGGGCTTGTTGATAGCCACCTTTCCACTGAGACCATGCTTGATGAGGCTTCAGCAAACAGTAGGTTGGATAACTGAAGAGCCAGATGCATCTCTCAGGTCCTGTGTCAGATCTTTGCTGGATTTTTTTCCAGGAGCAAAAATACTATTTTATGCCTATCAAACAGTGCTAGCTCTGACAGTTTTCATATTCAGCCAAATAAATTATCTATTTTTTGTGACATACTGCTAGTATCAAAGTGCCTGAAGGTACAGCTTAAAATTGATTCTTTGCTAAGTTAAGTTGTGTGTTATCTGTAGACACAACACAGGTTGATCCCTTGAATTAGGTGTCTTTTAATGTTTGAGTGAGATTAGATTTAAATGGCTTAACAAATGAAAACAAAATATCAGGTAGGACTGGACTGAGAATGAATGACTGTAAATGAGCCAGTGTCCAAAGAAAAACTTTAAGGACCTTCAGAAAGCCTGGAGAACTATTGCTCAAGACCACATTAAAAAATACAAGAAAATCTGGCTCCTTTGAAGCAAATATAAAGAAAATGAGGGGTTTTACACAGCGCTGTATTGTCTTGAACCTCCTCACTAAACACTGGACGTCGGGCAGACGTGCAGATCGTGTCTATACTGGGTCGGTCAGTCCATGACAAATTCTGGACATCTGTATGAGGTCCAAACTAGTTCCTAGTTGGACGTCCAACCGTGACCCGACCTGGACGTCGATATGATGTTTAATATTTGAACTTTGGACTGGGTCGTTTTTTTGGACGACATGTGGACGTCTATGACAGGTGCAGGGAATTTACACGATTAATAAATGTGATATTTTTTTATTTCCAAATATTAACATTGTTGTTGTCAACATGATACATATGAATACAGATTATGTATAAACAAACACGATCTATTATGTGTTAGCCTATTGATTTATTTAGTACATTTTGCTGTTTTTCTTTAACTGGTTTATTTATTTTAGTCAATCAACTTATTTGTTTGTAACCAGGTTAAAAATGTCATTCACTAAAATGTGCTGAAATATTAAAATGAAAATGTAAAATAAAAATGGTTAAAGTATTTAGAAAAATATTGGAATTCCTTTTAAAAGGAGTACAATGTGTTTAATAAGTTTAACAGTGCATTTGCATTATACATGGCTCATTTTTATTTTAGTGAGGTTGGTATCCTCTTTTATTTTGAAGAGCATTGTCAGAGGAAGTGAACGGTGTTGTGATTGGTATCCTGCTCTGAGAGAAGTTGTG
>VVHJ01007392.1:7847-24814 GCA_015107715.1 Tylochromis polylepis
ACACACACACACACGCGCGTGCTCTCATACACATTAACCACGTTAGTCAGCTTTAATCACATAGCATGACAGGGATTGCGTGTATGTCTGTGTGCTTCCGCAAGGCCTCTTAATGTTGATAATAATGGACTCCTTTGCAGTAATAGATCTGTCATTCAACACAATTAAAGAACCACACACACTTGCGTGAATACACTTTCAAGAACCTCATCTGTTTGCCACTTCCCATATTGCACTGGCACATGAACACGCATTGGAAAGCCAACACCATTGTGTCTTTATCAAGTCATCACATTTCCAAACTGAAGTGTGTGTTTGCAGCACTGTCACATTTAGTTTAATTGGTATAGTCAAATTACACACCCTGACACTTGCACATGCACATTGCTCTTGGAATTGTGCAAATGTAATACTTGTATTAAGGATTAGGTCACAAGCTGTCACATTTTCTCCCGAGTTATAATTAAGGGTTATGTAATACAATGCTGTCAGACACACCATTAGGCTCACAAACTCAAAGAGGCATGCACATATAGGTAACCATACACTTTCATGCATAAGCATGCATACTCCACAGAGCTGAAAGTAGACGTTCATGCAAAAACACATGCACACATTGTTGAATAGAGAGCGGATGTAACGCATGCTGCCTCTGGACAAGAGAAGATTGTGAATTATTGAGACGATGCCCTGAAACAAGTGATCACACAGTGCCTTGCACACAAACACTAATTAAAAGGGAAAAAAAAACCCACACATGTATTGTAACATGTACATCTTGTCCTTTAGTAAAACAAGCCCTCCGGTAACAGGGAAAACAAGCATGGGTTAACAGCTCAACAGTTGTCAGATGTGCTAAAAGAGCTGCAGTAGGTTTTTCTTTTTTTAAATTATCCATTTGAATTTTAGCACAATAAACTTACATTACTTAACACTAATGTGTGAGTAGAACACAACAGTGATGGTGTGCCTATTGTAGGTATTGCATTAAAATTTAAAAAAGCATTGATGATTCTATTAATCTTCTTTATCTTTATCCGTATTTATAGCATTTCTGAATAGTTAAATGTTATGCTAACTATATAAACCATCATAAAACCCTTTTCACTTCCACTGTGTAAAAAGAGTTAAAGGTGGATAGAAAGGTGGATGCGGACGTAGAGTAATAGATACCATCCTTTTCAGCCATAGAATGAAAAACACCCAAATGGTTTGTCGGAGAACAAGAGTGAAATAGTGTAGGGGAAAAAAGATGGATGTGTGAATAAATGGGATTTCGGTCCAAGCCATGGGAATATCGGGGAAGAGGGAAAAATGATGAAATGAGACAGACATGGAAATAGAAGCAGACGTGGATAGATGATAATGGCTTTTTTTCCCCTCAAAACTATAGCAATGAAAGAGATGGGGAGATGAATATGGATAGATAAATGATAATGTGACTTCTGCCTAGTTTTAAGCCATGGGACTAAGCTTCATGTTTGCTGTGTAATGACTGACTGAAAGCTGCTTAAAGTATGCTAAGCCTAAAGCTACATCAGCTATTTACATTAACCCTGCCCATTAATGTGTCATTGTAAGTTAATAAGTAGTCTTACGGTACTGTATGTTGAGCGAATGTCCTTAATATCTGATTAAATAAACCTTTTAGTAGAGTTAAAACCGCAAATGCTACAGCAATTGCTAACATAAAATAATATCTAGTGTGTCTAACTGAAACCCGTATAAGCCCAAAAGTTTGTAAAATTGTTTCCTTTGGTCAAGTTTTAGAGGTGAAAGCACATCCCTTCCACTGACCTTTACTTCTAAGCTGTGAAATAAAACCTTTTTTTGATTGTCAGTGACCTTCCGGCTCCAACTGTTTTCCCCACCATATGTTCTGAGAGAGACAGCAGAGCAGATAATAAATACAGGAAATCACAAATTCTAAATAAATAAATCTGTATATTAAGAATGTGTGGTCCTTTATTCATAAATTTTCAAGTTACATGCTTGCATGCCCTGTGTTATTGAGGTTCATAGATATGTGAAGTGCATAAGTGTATGTGTGTGAGGTGTAGTGTATTGAAATTAGAAGTTAGAGGACAGCCAGTATCAGACCTTCAGAATCCAGAATACCACTGATCCAGATATGGAGAGAAAGTAGTTGGAGAGATTTTTCAAACCTTTGTTGTACAGCCAGTTTTACCGCTCTCCAAAATGACACTAAAACAGTAATGAAAAGCTTTATACATGTAATTTTCTTTGAAACATAAAAGTCCTCATATTCAAACAACATGGTTAAGACACTGCCAGTGACTCCAAAATATATATATATATATATGACATGTACAAGTGATTTTACGTATGCATTTTTTTTTATACATCTATGGCAGGAAAACACAGAACTTGAGGATAGAATCAGTTCTACACCCAGTATATTCTCTGGTGAAAGAGTTTTAACACTTAACTTTTATCTCTTAAATCAGTTAGTTTTCAGTTCAAATGAAGGACAAGACAGCTATCCCTGCCTCTCTCTTAGTCTCACTACAAAAGAGAAATAAATTGCTTTTGAATCATTTAACAGAACCAATGGCTAACTTTAATTTTCTCTCCCAGATCCTTAGTGTTAATAATTTAAGTCTGTGTGTGGGTTGGGAGGATATAGCCTAGTATATCTTTGTCTCTGTGTATCGTTTCATCTCTTCTGTCTACAGTAACAAGTCATAAAGTTGATTTTTAAGTGGACAAATACTCATATACTGCAGTGCTTTCCACTTTTTAAAAGTTGCTGGAATTAAAATAGTGTTAATAAATTCTATTAATATTTACAGATATTCATGGATTACTTATTAAACCCTTCCTGTGCAAACTTTCCTCTGTGAGCCAAAAGACAAACTTGTTTCATGTCGTGTCTGTTTTCGCAGTTCACATCATTAAAAGGATTTAAAGGCATTTCTGTTTGATTGATTAAACATTTTAGATACGGCTAAACCTGCCTCATCATTTCTTGCTCCAGCCTGATGATGATCACACACATATAAGAGCGGCATTGATCGCCCCATCTAACTCTTAGTAAGAAAACGGCTTTGTAAGATGTAGTAATCCATACAATTTTATCACCTTTAAATATTTAAATATTTTCATATTACTTTTGATCATACCATCACTCTGTTTGGTGAAAAACAATTTACTGACACTCTCGAGAGGCCTGTGTGGTTTTGAATAAACAAAATGAAACCCGAATAGGTCAATGCCCTAATTGTTTTTAAACAAGAGGAATGATATTTGAGCTACACTGAGCCAAAGGTTTACCACTTCATACACACACTCTTAAACAAGCACAGGCTTTTATGTGGCTTGACCGATCTCCGATTACCTTAATTAATGTTAGCTAGTTTCCTGTTTCTCACTCCATAGGGCTCAGAGCCAATCAGAAATCATGTTTCTTCCAAGTATATCTGATGACTTGACAGCACAATAGCACTGCATTTGTGCTGTGTGTGCATTTTTCTGTTAGCGCGTGCATACTGTGTGTGATTTTGCGTGTAGGTGTGAGTGTTTTTGTGTTGTTGTGACAGTATATAACTGAGTATTTGTCCTTTGCGCCAGCACGCGAGGATGTGTTATGTGCATGTGTTTGTGTGTCTCCTTTTGTATGTGCGTGAGCGTACATAAAACGAAGGGTAGGATTACCAGCTTGTTGTTGCAAGATAGGATAGGATTACATGAGAAAGAAACAGGGGAAGGAGGAGAGTGAAGGCAGGAGGTGTGACAGGAGCTGAGACAGAGAAAGAATGAGATAGCTGGTGTGATAGTTAGTGGGATGAAGTTAAGTTTAAAAGGAGGTTGGGAGGCACTTTAAAATTTAAAAAAAGAAAACAGTGAAGTGAAGGGAATGCGGCTTGAGCAAGGGAATAAATGTATATACAGCATGTGGCCAAGTTTTGAGAATGCAGTTTAGCTGTGCTAATACAGATGCAAGCAATAAAAGCAAAAAGGAGCTTCTGTAGATAAAGGCTATAAAGGCTGAGGAAGTGATTATCTTGTTTTTTCGGGTTGATATGATCTTAGTGGGTAGCTTTTTCTTAGCTCCAGTTTAATGAACTCCAAGTAACAAACACTGAATTTTGGCTTTGGATCATCAGTGATTATAGAAGGTATAGACTTCACTTTACAAGGCATGCTGAGACTCACTTTAATTAGAATGACAACCAAATAGTGGGTATAACATTACTTCCTTCAAGTAATGTTATACAAGTTCATCATGAAACAAAACAGCAATAGTAAAGAAACGGTTACACACCAACCCAAACATCCACAAAACAGTGTGCACACATTAAATAACTGAATCGTGATTTGCTTGATTCAGTGTTTTTCAAAGTGAGTGGTCATGTTGTTTGTTTCTTTTAACCCTTACATACTTTTCATATTTTATTCCTTCACAGTGTGGTTGACCCAGGCCCAAAATTCCCTCATAATGAGTGTTTGTGTTGAATTTTGAACTAAACATCTATTTAGACATTATTAAGGAAACATGAATTAATCCTTAATTAATTCACTAATTTTAAAATATTTAGATATTTGTGTATTTTGGGTCACTTTTAGAAAAGTAATCAAATTTAAGACAAAAAGAATGACATTTAGGATATTTTACTCCTGTCGAATGTTTAAGCACGGTCATATTTAACCTCAACAGTATTTAAGGATTAAGAGCACACAGGGAAAAGTAGATGCATAACTGTTATCCTGACCAGTATGTTGCCCATTCAGAAAACCTAAATGAATTCATAGTTTTACAATGGTATAGTTCAAAACTTAAGCTTCTTGCCAAATTTCAAACAACATACTTTACTTATACACTGTTGCCTATGAGATGTGTAACCAAATAATAATACGAGTCAAACAATAAGCCAGTAATACACTGACTTGTATTCAAAATATTGGACACATTGAAACTGTCCAACTATTAATATCATATTCCCTAGTGTTATGCAACCTGTAAGTAAAAGAGCAGACAACTGTGTTGACAGTTGTCTGTCTGGCTGCCTCAAAGGTTGATCTTGTTGTATGGGTCTATTAAATTAGGCTCTCTCCAAAAGAGAAACATGGATAACAAAATTAATTTAGACATATCGACCACTGCTTTTATCTTTTCTTTGTAATGCCAGAACGTTCCTTGGCTGTATACAATATTTCCTTTCCTTTCCTTTCCTTTCCTTTCCTTTCCTTTCCTTTCCACACTGAAGAGCGTCAGCGTCATATGTTGCCCATCCCCCACACATGAAATTTGGTGTTTTGAAGTACAAACTTTTTACTCATGCTCTCTGTTCAAGAATAAATATTGTTGTGAAGAATTACAGAGTATGGCATTATTAAAATAAGGGTGAAAAAGCCTTTGGGTTATTAATGTTTGTTTATATTTGGGTGCACACGGGCTTCTGTTGGAGTGAAATGAATGCAGAGTGAAGCAATAAAGGTAGAGACGGCTGGTTTCCTGAGCTTTATGCTAATCAGTCACTTATACATTCATTCCACTGCCACTGTCTGCTCAGTGTCACATCCCAACACACACACACACACACACACACACACACACACACACACACACACACACACACACACACACACACACCCACACACCCCTCCTCTGTGTATGGGGTTAAGGGTTCATGGTTTTCCTTTAATTTATCAAGAGTCTGTATGTGCATGTATGTTGAGCCAGCCTGGGTCACTTTATCTTGTTGGAATTAGGCCCTTAGCTCCCATTCTTATCACTCTGTCCTGTTTGCTCAGACCTTGCAGTCTTCCACTTCCCAAATGTGGGTTAAAAAAACAGGTTTAACCCATTAGCTGCTAGTGTTCTTTTTTTATACTCCATTCATCCAGCTGCTTACGTTTCTGTGCTGGTGGTTCCTTGCTTCCTCTCACCCACTCATGTGTTCCTGCTATCTATCCCAGCAGGTGGTGTCTACTTAGACTTAGCTGTTAAATGAGCCCAAGGAATATATCCACACAAATGCCAGAAGTTTTTAAATAAGAGGACTTCCTCTTCCAGAACTTTTAGTTTCACTGGCGGTCCTTGTGAAATCTATTCTTTGTAATTTTGTTCTACATAGGATAGAATACAATAGCACTCTATATCTATTTATACTTTATACCCATTGTACAGTGGTCAGTGTGATACCAGTTTACTGAAACCCTTGGATTCCCCTAAACACTGGTCCCCTCAATTATTAAGACAGATGATTGTCCTCCATATAATGTATCCATTTGTTGTAAATACAGACTTGGGGGCAGGCTGTTGCAGTTTAGTCTGAATGGAAGACTAAACCTGAGGGTTTAGTTGTGTGCACCTCATATGCCTTAAAAAATAAATATTGGAGCCATGTTTCTGGTTTTAAAGCAACGTGGTAGGCAGGTGAGAGGTATGGTTAGACTCATTAGAGCTGGATGCGATAAATACTCATGACTACTTACACAGGAATGAATGCCCATTGTGCCTGTTCCCACTGACTACAAAAGCCAGATGTTGGTGGGGTTGTTGTCCAGTATAAAAATGGCTTTGGAAAGCCCTTGTAAAGGTGGCAGTAAAACTGGAGAGGAAATTGTCTGCTGTTGTCAAGTTCTTAGAAGCTTGCGGGTTAATCCCATTTCCTGACATATTGAGATATGGAAATGTTTCCCAGAGAAAGAGCAACACCATGATATCATTTGTTTGGTGTAAATGAGTTTGTAAAGCATTTTGACTGGCAAAAAAGGAAGACAGACAGTGCGTGAAAGCTGTTTGTTTTCTTGCCACAGGATCTTGTAAACACAGAATTTCTTAGTGGAACAGCAGCTTCTAAATATTCTAAATATTACTCATGTAACTAGTTGGTAATCTCGTGACATTTCCCCCAAGAACGCTGATTTCTCACGTGTGCTACAGTACAAAGAAGACCCAGAAGGGGGTTTTAAGGGAAATCACCCATTGCCACTCAGACAGCTTCGCTGCAAATTTCACAGTAAGCTGTGGTCTAGATACTAAATGGCTTATCACTCACTCAAGAGTCAACCTCTGGCCATTTTGCTGCAGTTAAAAAGGAGTAGTGGCAGTGCATCAAGCGCTCTTAACTCCCCGAATCCTGTTGTTAATAAGTACCCGGTTTTATGACTCTAATATAAACCAGAAGGGCCCACCCCCACCCCCCTGACCAGGATTGAAAACTAGTCATCTAACTACACTTCACAAGTCGGAGCTCCAAAACAAATCAAGGTGTTCTTGAAATAATAGCATCTGAAATGTTGCATGGAGGCATGAAAATTTTGTTGTTTTTTGCTGGTGGATAGCAAAGAAGATAGGGGGGAAAAAAAAAAAATTTGTCGCACAGGCAAAAACATGTGACGCTCATGCAAAAAGTGAGAAGCTTATATATTTCTGCAACGCATATGTATAAGTGTTAACATCTTACTTGCTTATTACTTGTCTTTTTGGGGGGGGGTTAAGGTTTCCCACACGTCTTTTTTTTTCTTTTTTTTAGCTTATGTGGTAATCAACAGCGAATCTTTGAATATTTTGCCAGATAGCACGGTAGCTGAGGAAAACTGAAGTTGATTTGTTGTTTCACATTTAAAAAGACATATCCTAATCTCATAAATGAAAACCCAAAATCTGAAAAGCTGAATCTCTGGTTAGGATCAGCCATAAAGTGAGAAAAATTAGACTACAGTCAGGCAGTCAGTTTTTGTCTTAGTTCAGGCAATATACAACAACAATAACAATGTAGTCGTTTGCAATGCATGCTGTCATATAGAAAGTCTTTAGAAGCAAGCACACCTCTTCATTTGGGGAAGTGGAGAAAACATATGTAGTGGTGCAATGTAATTTGCACCATCTAGCATGAAGGAAATCATGTTACTGATCATCAGTGGCATGAAACAAAGAGACCACTTCTGCTTCCCCCTGCACAGGAAGAGTCAACAGATGAGCTTTGTTGTAATCACTTCTGTCTTTGAAATTACATATATGACAAGAAGACAGGGAGAGAGAGAGAGAGGGGGGCGCAGTATCCGGAACTGTAATGCTCACGGCATGTACATGAAGTGAACACTAGAAATTGCGTGACTGTGAAGTGTGACTTCTTAAAAAAAACACTTTAAGCAACATGTGCTATCAAGATAGCATGTGCAAGTGCGTTGTTCTGAAATAAATTTGCTTGTCATTTAATGCTTTATTACTACTGGATAGTTGAGAGTTTGCTTCCTGTAATTCTCAGCGTCTTTCCTCTTGGATCCCACTGTGGCATGTTTTGTTTCGCACTTGCGGTAAATACAAGGTGCACAAGTTGTTTCAGTCAAACCAGATCCAGCTCAGTGAGGCGCCATAATCCTGCTTGTGCCGGTGTTATTATCCATCTGACAACTGCAGGCATTCAGCTGCGCCTCGATTGCCCCCAAAGAATGCACTGAATCAATATTGAATATCTGTCAGCTGCCTTACTACATCTGCTCCGTCAGTTGTCACTTCCTTCGCTCTATGTGGAAACAAAGTTTCACAGCTCTTGTTTCCTTGCGCAACATTTCTCTTAACACCATTATATAGAGTGGCTGAAATATTTCTATTGTGGTTTATATTGGTGCATGATAATGTCGGGGTGAGGGTATGTAACTTTTTTTTTTTTTCTTTTTTTTTCCGACATGTTGCACTTTATCAAACACCTCTGAAGCTTTTCGATTCTTAGTAGTGGAAGACGTTTGTGCTTCTGAAGTGCATTTTCTCAGAATGAGCTGAGTTCTGGGTTTCAACTCTGCTTAATTTTACTTCTTGTTGCACCTAACTCAAGACTGTGACTCTGTAATACTTATATATTATTATTATTATTATTATTATAAGAAATGTGTACTTATTTTGGAAGTCAGTAACATAAACGGCACCTAAATTTCTACTGTCATGTAAACGGAGCCTCTGAAAACACGTGTTGTGCAAATTTTCATTCATCAGTCTGGTGTGTCATTTGTGTCATGTACAATTAATTCTCTATAGCTTACTAATGTTGTGCAAATGTAAGTTGAACTTTCACATAAGTCACACAGGTATAATGTTGCACAAGCTGTTGTTTTCCATTTAAATGTCTTGTTGAGAAACTGGCTGATTGGAAAAACACATCTCTTGGCGATTGCCAAGTTGCTTGTATGTGTTCTTATCAAGTATTCACAGCTATGTAAACACAAGATATGGAAAAGGTTAATTTTCCTGTGAGTGGCACCATGGCTTTCAGTTGGAAGCCTCAAGAAAGGTGGATACGCTGTTTACCCTCTTGTGCCTATGTGTAATTGTACTACCGAACCCGTCAAACTCTAGCGAGATGTCCTGTGTAATTCCAGCTAGCCACACGCTGGAGAAAAACAGCCCCCTTGCTCAAGAAACTACCTGTGATGATGAGCTATGTTGTGCCAAGGATTGCTGTGCTGGTCACATTTTCAAAGGGGATTCATAGATGTTGTCATCTGTAATAAAAGCAAATGCAAGCCTGAGATATCAACTGAAAAAAACAATCAAAGAACCGTGTCTGTATGCCGCTTAATTGCATGCAATTGTGTTACAGATTGAGCTAACCTCGATCATTCATGCTTTCTAAAGGATACTCAATGAGTGAATGCAAGGCAAAACCTGAAGTTTGTGAAAGATGAAGATCGTGCCAGATGGTGGTTATCGAGATCAGTTTCTTTTATATATTAGTCAGCATAGCTGAATGAGTACTGGCGTACAGTCACTGCTGCTTCTTGTCATGACTGGAGCTTGGCATGTCCAGCACCTGCACTTGAATTTCATTTCCCCTCATGCTGCTGACTTTGCGTTCAGCTCTT
Organism: Tylochromis polylepis; assembly: GCA_015107715.1. Classification (NCBI taxonomy): domain Eukaryota; kingdom Metazoa; phylum Chordata; class Actinopteri; order Cichliformes; family Cichlidae; genus Tylochromis; species Tylochromis polylepis. Next base: position 17,676 of record VVHJ01007392.1, read on the forward strand.
ATCTGTGTGTAACTGATCTAAACATGGCCTCCCGAAACCCACGCCTCTTTAACATTTTGACCAGATTCTAGGTTAACAGGGTTTAGCAGGGGATCTTTGAGGTCTCGTTACTGTTGATAGGTTGAAGGTCACTGCTTATAGTACAGCCTACTTTGCATACCTGGGCACTTATGGAGCAGGTGTGTAGGAGAACAACTGCAACCTACGTGAGTTTCAGAAAACTCCCCACTGTGTGTCTCACTCTCTGTAAAAGGGGAAAACACAGCAGTGAAACCTCAGTGTTGTGACACTTGTGAATATTAATTAAATCTTTGTTAATGCTGCTGAGACAGTGTTGTCTAAAATCTTATGCCGGTAGGCTGAAATTCATCTTGACTCATAGCCAGCCAGGTGAAAAAGTGATGGTTCTTCCTGTGATTTCGCTTCCTCTTGTTGTTGAGATTGAAACAGTTTGTCCTGTTCCTCGCACGTTTTGTTTTGTTTGACTAATCCTTCACAATGGACGTTACCTTTTAAGTGTGTTTTGTGTTTCACGGGAATCTCGAATTACAATTTTGTTAGTAAAATTAACCATTTTCTTCTCCATCAAATTTTCTTGAATCCTGTTTTGAGGAGACAGGGTAGCACTGTAGTCATAACTGTAGTTGTATATTGTTCTACATCACACTGAGATTTTATAGAACTTTTATTTAGTCATTAATTAATTCAACTGATTATCAAGTTTTGTTAAGTTTTCTTGCAGGATTAGTGATTAACTTAATTTTACATATAAAACATTTGGTATAAATATGTTGGTTGCAGAACCAATAAGGAAACCAGAAAATAAAAAATAGAGAAACTACTTTGTTATTTAGATGAGTATCAACGGTGATCTGAACAGCTTGCCTTTTCTCTAAGGGTACTGATTTTTACAGATAGTGGGAAGTGGCAGTCTGACACTCTGTTCTTTCTCTTCCTCAGGTCTTTGTAGGCTGTCAGCAAAGACTTGTACTCCCTCCGTCTTTACTTCCACGTCTTGTGCCTCTCTGAACAAGCCACCTCTGCTACCGGCTTCGGTTTCTCCCCAACTGTAGGAAAAACCACTGAGACAAGAGAGAGGCCTCTGTCTTCAGAACTGCAGCCAACCTCTGACTGCATGTCAGCAAGCTCCTCATTTTTTCACCTTTCACTCCCCCTCAAAGACCCACATTTCATCATAACTGTAACCTCCAGCTAGCGAGCTGCTAGCTGCCTCATCACAGGTTCAGTTGGCTATTGTTCCCGCTATTGTTGACCCCTGACTGGCCTTCCACTGGTGCGTCTTCAGCAGGGGAGGGAGGGGAAAGAAGGCCTCTGAACGCTTTGCCGCTTTCCCTGGAGATGAAGTTGCAGGCCGTCATGGAAAATCTGCACAGGCAGCAGAGGGCCAAGCTACTGATGGAGCAGCAGCTACAGCAGCAAGCTGCCGCCCAACAGACTCAGGTACGCGGAGGGGATGAGCCGATGGGGAGCCCGGCACCTGAGACGGAGCAGACTCAGATAGCAGCTCTTGCAGCCATGCGTGCCGCGGCGGCCGGGCTGCAGAGGGTGTCAGACAGCCCCATGTCGGAGCGCAGCAGCGGTGGTGATGAGGAAGGTGATGACGAGGACAATGATGAAGGAGAGGAGCAATACAAGGACATGATGGGGTCAGATGAAGAGGAACAGATGTAAGTGAATTTCTTTTCTTGACTTGACTTTTCCAAAAATTTCAGTGATTAGTTTCTGTGTTGTTTTTTTGTTTGTTTGTTTTTTAATATATAAATTTGTTTATGACACACACACACACACACACAGCAAACAGAAATGGGACGAGGAGGACTTTGAAGGTGAGATGGAAGAAGACTTTGAAGATGACCTTGCAGAGGAAGGTCTGCCTACGGGTCATAACGCAGTGGCCCCTGGCAAGGGCATCCTCCTACTGCCTCACCGCCAGCTTCACCCCCATTCCCAGCTCCTGAAGGTCCGTCCCAGTGTTGAGCAGGAGCCCCGCTCAGCAGTGGGAGCACATCTGCATTCACATCCCACGCATAGCCATTTGGGTGGGCAGGACCACGGAGATTGGACCTACGAGGAGCAGTTCAGACAGGTACCATCACTTTCTGGTCCATTACTGTGTGGAAGTCTACACTGACAATCAGAGGTTACCCTAAGGTCAGGTTCTGGGGGGCAAGAGGGAGCCAGCTACATTATGTATTATATAATTCCATGTTACATTTGCCATTATGGCAGCTTTCCAACCATTAAATGGTATAAAGCTGAAATTTGGCTACTGTTACTACTATTTGATTTCTGGTTTATCAAACATTTGCATTGCAGTCCTTATCTCAGAAAAGAATCTCTCATCTTGCTCTCATGTCCTCTTTCTTACATCTTTCTCCAGCTTGGAGAGCAAAATTATCACCCACTAACATATGTTTTTTTTCTGTGTCTTATAAATTGAGCTATTTGAATCACTCACTCCACTTCTGTAGCATTCGCTGAAGTACCTCGAACAAAAATTTATATCTGCACCATGAACACATCACAGAAATGAGACCAAAAAAGGAAGCATGCAGGCAGGATCTTGGAGTGACCTCACTGACTCTGTGACACTGGCTAAAATGAGCCATTGCAAAGTATTTTATGTTAAACCGCCAATCAGATTTAATTGCTCATTAACTGAAAGTGTCTGAGCACCATTCTGGGTCATTCCAGTCCACTTTAACCCCTGCTGACAACAATCTCCCAGATACCAAGGGGATTAAGTGAATGCAATTGGATGTACATATTTGAGATTCAGGCTGAGCTGGGTAATATGGTTAAACAAACTGAAAACTCTTTAGAAAGCTGGTGCGACATGATACAATGTGAATGAGAGTTGAGGTACAAAGCCAGATGTCTTACTATTAAAATGTGACCAATTAAATAATAGCATTTTAAAGTATAATACTCTGTGATGCGTAAACACTTATTTCTTATATCTTAGCCCCAACTGTAGTAGCCATTTAAGTCTTGTGAAGGTCTGCAGCTTTAACTGTTGCTGTCATTACTGCTGATTGCTGGTATTAGGGGCTATAGACTTTAAGGACTCTGACCAAAGAAGCAGATAAGTCTAAAATATTTGTTGTTGACCAGTGGGCCACATCTGGCCCTCAAGCCATTCACATTAAAACTTCATGGCACTTCCTCAGCGGCATGTGATGTAATCCGACCAGGGTGGGAAATTAGCTCTAGCCACCGGGCAAAATGTTGATAAAGGCTAAGGTGAGGGTTTTCAGTTTGCCTTGGCCACTTCACAGTCTGGTGAAGGCAATTTGTTTAAAATTTGTGGCTTAAAGAGATCATTTCTTCTGATGAAGCAGCTTGGTGCTTGGTGAGATTTTAGATTTTCTAACTAATGTGGACTAGGAGTGAAAGAAAGTTGTTCCTTGTCTTGAAGGACTGGAAGGTGAGGAAGAGGAGCTCAGAGGGATCAGGGAGGGCTGTGGGTGGGTTAGAGTGCGTGTTAACAACTTTGCCATGCTGGCGTTTACTGTAAACATGCTAGTGGGCTGGATATTATGAGGGAGGCCCTGGTGGAATAAAGATGGGCTGTTTACGTGAGGAGATTTAAGACTGTCAACAGCTAAGTTTGGATAGAGGGCAGCTGTCAATAAAAAGGGAACGCAAGTGGGAAGACAGTTCATTAACAGTTTATTTCAGATAATATAAAACTGAGTTGTTTACTGTATTTTTTTTTTTTAAATTTGACACAAACATGACACACAGATGATGCACTAAACGCTTTAAATGAGCTCTATTGCAGCAAACATGTCCTACAAGAAAAGCAAAATACAAAACCTAATACATAATTCATAGGTTTTATTATTTCTAAATTGTGCAATTTAGGTTTTGACTATGTTATGCGAACTTAAAAACTGCTCACCCAGTAGTATTTTCGGCCTCCTTAAATTAAAAAAACGAAAAAACCCCAAAACGTATCACTACCTCTATTTCCTCACGGTGTGACAACTAAATGTTGTTTTAACAGTTTAAAAATGTAACACATACTAACCCACCATCATATTCAGCAGTTTATTACATAATGAAAGCTACCATTAAAGTGCAACCTCATGTCCTGTTCCACAATTCTAACCATAAAACATATTTTATCAGGACAGATAACAGACAAGCTGTTAAACTGCTTCAGAGGAAAAGAGAAAAAAAGTTTGGGTAGTATTAGATACTTTTAATACATTTAACTTTAGTATTTATTTATTTTTTTTAAGTAAAATATCTTTGCCACGTTGCTCCTAGCTGAGATGTGCTCCAGTTTAAGCCAAACTATAGATTATGTCACTTAAGGCGCATTTCTTGTAATTACAGAGCATGTGGACTCAAACTCTCTAAAACCTATAGTCTGCTTCTCTAAATAGAAGCAGACTATAGGTTAAGGCCACCCCTCCCTCCGTAAATGTTGTGTGAACGACTTGAATAGATACTTTTTGGGGTTTTAGTATTATTATTATTATTATTTATTTTTATTTTTTTTTTAGCATGGCACCTCAGTCAGCAGAAGATCAGACAGGGCTGTGTTAAATGCAGCAGGCCGTTATATAATCAAGACAGTCAGTACCATGGCTGGTCAGATACCCAATAGATTGGGTAACTGTGTCACGCCTACATAACTTAAAGCCTCAGAAGAGGGAACTCAGCATTGTGGCATGATATAGGGAATTGGGTAACAACAGCAAAATCTGTGTCGAGCTCACGGTGTTCCTCGACGGTTTATAATGTTGTAAAACCATTTTTTTTTTGTTTTTTTTTGTCTTGAACATCCACTTATTTTGCCCTTGGATGATTACAGTTGATGGAAATAATTGCAGCTGTGGTCTAGCATGATGAAGACAGTCTGTCCCCTGATAATTCTAACCTCAAGCAAATCAAAATTGTTGACCTCAGCCTTAATTTGTATGTGGCGCGCACCAATTTTATTTTGCTTCTTCTTTTTTTGTTCTGAACCTAATGTTTGTGGTTTCTTCCTGTCATGTGGAAAACGGTAAAATCTGCAAACTGCTTCAGTGCAAACTTGACTTGAGAACATAGAAATGCTCATAGCACAGTCATAGATGCCCCTGTGCAAAAAAAACTCACCTGCTTATTAAGGGATTATATGTACCGCTGAGTATTTGTGCAATCATCTGAAACATATCAAAATACTGTATGATGCAGCTATCAAGGCCAGGAAAGCTACACCCACAAAAAAATCCCTGTCACCACCTGTCCATACCACCAAGCCCTCATGGCAATTAAAAGACATGTGAGGCTGTAATTTATGTTGGTTAAAATATTGCACTTGTCATCACTGCGTAAAACAGGCAACTAGTGCTACGTCAGACCGACCCTGAGCTGACGGTCCACTTTTATCAGTATTCAAGATATCATGAAAAGTTTTTGGGTGTAGACGTAATATCTATCACAGACGGGGAGAAAAAGAGGGTCTGATGGGTAGCACTGAGTTTCATTTTGAAACCTCCTAGTTTATAATTACACATGTTCAGATATGTCATATGCTGGTAGGGTGCTTTGGAGGGCACTGGGTGGAGAGTAAGGGGTTAAGACTGTACAGTTTATTTTGGGCAGGCAGGTGGGTGGAGGCTGTTGGAATGTGCCTGATGGAGGGTGATAATGTGGCCACTAGGAACCTCAGATCCTCAGCAGAAACTTTGCGTGCCTCTATCAGTGCAGAGCAGTTGGAGCACTTCCAAACTGAAAACTGCCCTTGTTTCTTCTTTATGTTCATACAGCACATATAATGTCTCAGTGTGGCACCACAGGTCCATAGCAGTGGTTACTAAACAGGGGATAGGAGAGAATGTATAGCAAAATTGTACAGAGAGGTGAAACGTTTAACAAAAAAAATGCATAAATGGCACTTAATGACTTTACAAGACAAACAACAGGATCGTATAAGGTCTAGTTCACAATATAAATCCAATAAATGCAAGAAGTGGATTCAGTGAACTAAAACTAGCTCACACCCAGCTTTTGGTTGAGGTTTGCCCCAGGCTATGTTGGAAAGATATATCAGCAAACCTGCATTCCTGGTGGATCACCCAGCCACCTTCCTTCTCTCTCGCCTCTTTCAACTGAAAGGTCAGACTAAATGAAGCCAAGAGGTCTGCCCTGGTCGGATGTCTGATTACGCTGTGGTTTTAAATGAATTAATCAGACTATTCAAGGCATTTTGCCAGCAGCGTCATATCTGGCTGAGGCAGAGCGGTGCCAAATGAAATAAAAGAGCGAGGATTTATACAGATATCAAATAATGCCAGGGTTATTGGATTATTTTGTAAATGCAACTGATTTGTGTGTCTGGTGAAGCTATTTCAGTGATACTGCTGTAAATGTCACGCATACATGAGCTTCCCTAATATATATCTGACTCTTGGAATTGACCGTATCAGTATCGCGCTCCATTTTTATTCCCAGCTAGTTATTAAATTAAGCTTATAGCTAGGAGGCCTACATGCATTTGTTTCCGTCAATCTCCACTGAAATACTGGGTGATTTGAGTGGACGCTTTATAAAGGTTTTGTGGTTGTTTTGGCTTAGTTATTGATAAAAACTTAGAAAACTTGGTAAGCTTTGAGCCTGTCAAATAAAATACCACTTGGGAGCAGCAGAAAGAGAGAGTTAAAAAAAAAAAAAAAAATCAAAATTCCTACATAAAAGGAAGGGATAAATATTTGTAGCAGCTCCAAATATTATATTTATATTCACTTGATTTTTAGTCCCATGTCACACATTCTGCTATTGACCTGATCACCTTTTAGAAATACTGAGCTTTTAAAAACAAAGTGGATGTACAATTACAATCAGGTTTCAGTTATTATGTTGTCTCTTCATGGTATACATATCAGCATAAAAGGCTACCTTTTTTGTGAACACTACCCTCCTCGGGCCAGAGGCCATGCAGAGCCTTTGAAGTGTCCTGTCCTGTGTCTCTGTCTGCTTTAAACACCAGCAGCTGGGCAGATGGAGCCCAGATGGACAGTAAAGAAGGGATGTCTTTAAAAATTCATGGCACTCACAGTGATCAGGGCGAATGGAGGCGGGGGGAGGGGGGATTGGCATCAAACATTAAATTGCTAACACAC
>VVHJ01007393.1:7604-17889 GCA_015107715.1 Tylochromis polylepis
AGGGGGGAGGAGGGGGGGGACGTCGTACTTACGTTGATTTCACTGAGAATGACGTCTATTATGCTGCCAATTACGATGAGGAAATCAAACACATTCCAGGGATCACTAAAGTACCCCTACACAGGATGAGGTGAGCAAGAGGAGGAGGAGGGTAAGAAAGGTAGGTTAGAAGGAAAAACAACATCTGCTGCCACTTCGCAGCCCCTATCAAGGTGGTATGAGGTTGTACAGTACACTGAGGAAACAGAAAGAAAATCAGCTGCACTTGATGAACCAACACATGAAAGGATAAGAAGTTTCCACTGTGCTATCTGTTCATCGAGTGCAGCTGAATTTCCTGCTCTGTGAAGGATGGTGGGTTCAATGGCGGTTATTTACATCTTCCACGTGCATCTCGGGGCTATTCAGCAAAGCTGTGGTACTGATTACACTGAAAGCCCACTTTGTTTACTTAACTTATTGTGGGCAATTCTTTATCAGCACTGGTACAAAGGAAGTATTTATGCAAAAATACATCCATATATCTTCAGGCCAGAATGGTATTATTCACATTTATTTTTATAGTGTAATTACAAAGAGCTGTGTCTTAGAACATTATAATGAACCTTGGAGTTTCGTTTGCATACACTGTTGCCTAATACGTCACTGTGATTATCATTATTTTTTTAAAACACATTTGCACCTGTTTGACTTTTATCGTTCTCGGTCATATCTTTGCATATATTACCGCAATGAAACTAGCGACTAGCTGTAATATTTTCAACAAAAACATTAAGTTGTAAGGTATGTATGTCAAATATCACGCAATTGTTTGCACCAATTGCTAAATTGGTGGATACACACTGACGGGGAATGGAGATCAATCTTGCTGATCTATTTTAAGTGTCTTCATCTGTCATCAGCAGCTGAGCTATCATAAAAAAAGGGAAAAACTCCTTCTGCCATAATTCATCTGCACAGTGCAGATATTAGAAGGTATCCTTGGCAACAGTGGTTTTAATGAAGTTGCTTTCAGTTTTAGGAATAATAATGAGAATTGAGAGTTAAATATTAGTCAAACAAAGGTTTGGCATTAGTACCCAAATACTCATTTATGGACTGATTAAACAGAGAGATTAGACAAAAAAAGCATTTTAGTCTAAATAAATAAATAAATACTGCGATTCATTAAAGAATCAAAACCATACAAAAGTAAAAAGAGAGGGAAAAAACTGTAAAAACATGTAAAAGTCGTTGTCAGTGTTACTGTTGCTCATCCATGGGTCAACCTATCAAAAAGTGTTGAGGTTAAATAGAATGAGGCAAACATTACTGGAGCTGATTCCTGGCATCTGTGAGACCTGAGAAGCAAAAGGATCAGTGAGCTCCGCCCTGTGTGATGGCTGTTTAAGGCAAAAGTTTATCAATGCAAGGCAAAGTATACAAAACAGCATACGTCCTAAGCACTGTTCATTGCGGCTTGGGAATCTGTCGTCATGCTGCACCACAATAAACAAAAGAAAGAAAGATGGAAAACAAGTATCAGTTTGTCAGTATTTTATATGTAAAGAGTCACAACTTAACTGGCGATACTTTTTTAAAAAGAGAAACGCTGCCTTCATGATCTGGCAGTTCATCTTTCTCACATACATAATGCAGCGCAGCACGATGTAAATTCCCAAGTCCTAAAGTTCATTGTTACAAAATCCACCGTTGGCTAAAATACTGCAGAGCATGCATTATGTTACTCAGACAAAATGTTCTAAACTTAGCATTTCAAAAGTCATTACAAGATAACCATCTTGCAACGATTTAAATAAAAATCAGAACCTTTGCAGAGCATTAAAACAAAACAAAACAAAACAACAGAAGACTTGATTTTAATTAGTGGTTGGAAAACATTGTGTGCAAAATAATGATCGCTTAGTAGATAGTCTTCATTAATGAACTCAATTAACTTTTGTAATAGCTGGAAAACCTTTGTTCTTTTGATTAGTACAATGCAACAGTAGTGAAAGAAGTAAAATATAATATGAAACTATGTTATTGCTGTTGATTGTGTTCAAGATTCTCCACTAACCCTGCTGTAATAAGAGGGAGCATGCCCATCTGTTACTGTTTAAATAGTTGAAGCAACAGGAAGTTCTTAGATTGGGCACGGTAACAACAGCAGGATAACAAGGGAACAATGGGATTAAGCACATAAACGCTTTCCTCTAATCATGGTTTAAATCCATCGTATCATAAGGAAGGAAATGAAAAAGAATTATGAATTTAGAGTACAACGATCTGTCTTCTGCAATGCTATGACTCAAAAGCCTTAAAAAAACCTATTAAACTCTTTTTCTTCCGGGCTGCAATGAGCACTGATAGATAGAGCTGTGGATTTATTTAATTTCATCTAACATCATATTACAAAATGTCTCTTTGTCTGTGCTTTTTCACATTTCTCTAGTCTGTAGTGCCACACAGGTATCACTGTTATTCTAGCCTGCTGTTTGAGTAGTGAACGTACCCTGGGTTTGAAGGCGATCAGTTTCAGGATCATCTCAACAGTGAACAGTCCCGTGAAGAGCATGTTAAGGATGTTCATGGCATCATTGAAATTTTTGGTCTGTCCATGATGCTGCAGGGAAAAAAAAGCACCAACTCATTACACAATGTTAGTTCTATGGGAGTTTTTTTTTCTAAATTCACACACACATTACTCACCTGCATAGCCAGACAGATGGTGTTGAGAAGGATGAGTGTGAACATCAAATACTCAAAGTAGGTGGAGTTGACCACATACCACACCTTGTACTGGTAAGGGTTCTTGGGGATGTAGCGACGCAGCGGACGAGCCTTTAGAGCGTACTCCACACACTGACGCTGTGGCACACACAAACACACATGCATAGGTGAGCATTTGCCATTTACACTTGTCTGCTGATGTAGTTCCAAAAGTATTCAGCTGTGTGTCTGCCTGTGCCCAGACGGTCATGGAGGAAAAGCTGTAGAAAAGTCTTTTGGCATGCTAAAAAAGCCAGGCTACTCTTCTATCCTCTGTCTGCATTTACATGCTCTTTCTGAAACATGGATCATCTCAGAGAACACAGCCGCAGGCGCTTGGCCTCACTCCTTTCGTAAGGTTTAGTCTCATCTTCTGTTTGAACTGCTGCAGCTCCTCCTGGCTGGACTCCTGAAGTGGTTCTGCCCCTAAAACTCATGTTCAGCCTCTTCAGATTCATCCGTGTCACACCCCCATTGCCTGGCTCTTATTCCTTCTCCCATGTGGCTCCTAAATGACACAATGACTTTCCCGCTCCTGTCAGAACAGTAGAATCACTCCTCCGTACCTTTAAAAAACAATCACTCTACTGTATGTCTGCCGTACTGCTAGATTTAAAGACAGAAAGCTATCACTATACAAAACAAAACAAAGCCGCACAAGTACTTGTAATTTTATAGTGTAGTAACTTTACACAGAATACACACGAACACTACCTGGTTTTTGTCCAGCTCACAGTTCTTATATTCTTGCTCCCCTTGTTCTTGGAATGTGACGATGACGAAACCAACGAAAATGTTCATCATGAAGAAGGCAATGATGATGATGTAGATGATAAAGAAGATGGAAATGACCACGCGGTAGTTGTAAATGGGCCCCACATCCTCAGCGTGAGAGTCAATGGCTCGGTACAGTAACCTGACAGAGAGAAGGGGGGAAAAAAATCAGAATGAAAAAAAATACTACTTTTATTTTAACAAATTGTTATGTATTTAAACAGTTATAACCTGTTATTGTAATGTACAAGTTAAAATAAAATTATTCAACTACAGTCAAAGAGTATCCCATGCCAACATGTTTTAGTCAGTCTGAAAACCTACTGAAAACCCTCTACATATCATTATTATCACTTTGACCTTCAGATCAATCTAATAATCTTGAAGGAGAGGTCAGAGGTCAAATGTGACATGATATTTTAAATCTTTATACGGTACTATCTCTATGTTGACTATACAGTAATAAGGCTTATTGTCAGTTTTGGACCAATAAATTATTGAGTTGACCTTTAAGACCTTGGTGGATGTAAGCCAAATTTCGATGGATTGTTAGCACGACCCCACTCTACCCTCCTGCAAAGTTTTATCTGAATTCAGACACAATGACATGCACGCACTCACTTAAACCACAAAATTAACCTCCTTGGCAGAGGTAATAAAAAAGAAAGCACAAAGGGATTGTGATATATGCATATAAATTAACATCCGCACTGTGTTGGTATACAGACACACACCCTGGCCATCCCTCGAAGGTAGACACAGCAAACAGAGCCATCATGCCTTGTAGAACATCATCAAAGTTAAAGTCACTGTTCTCCCACACTCTTGGGGCTTTGTCAGGCTTCCCCACATCGCCATCTTTATACGTAATGAAAGAACCTCTGTGGACACAAAAAGACAGACACACACACATAATGTAGTTAGACTGTAAGAAAAAGATTAAGATGCTGTCTGCAGGAGGGATCTTACCTGCACTCTGCCTGAGTCTGCTTAGAGTTGTCGGTACAGTAGAAGAACTTTCCCTGATGGAATGATGAGAAAATTTCTTAGTCACAACTAAAAAAACGGTTTAAAAAATACATCAAATAACTGATCATATTCCCTTTTTTTACCTTAAAGAGTTGCACTCCAATACAGGCGAACATGAACTGGAGTAATGTAGTGACGATGACGATGTTGCCAATAGTCCTGATGGCCACAAACACGCACTGCACTACATGCTGCAAAAAACCCCACCAAATATGAGAGTGAGTGATAAGTCTATGTCTTTTTTTTTTTTAGAGGACAGTTAAGTGTGCATTATGTGTATTTTTTATGAAACGTGTGACTATGTTAACCTTTAGTCCTTTGGCTCTGTTGATGGCCCTCAGTGGTCTAAGCACTCGCAGAACTCTCAGGATTTTTACAACATTAATTGCACTGGACCTGTAAACACACATTAGATTAAACTACTGACCTGCTAATTTGATTGACCACATCTTACTATCTTAAAAAAAAGTATATTTGTAATGTTGGAACAACACACACCATAAACTGCTTTCAGTAGAATCTTTGCTTTTAAACACAAACTGTGGAGGCTGACGCAACGAAACGCTAAGGAAATGACAAAAAATAAAAAAAGGAACAAAATACACAGGATAACTGAAATAAAACTGCACAAGAACATAAGAAAAATGGCACAAAAAAACAAACAAAAAAACAGATACAAAAAGGAATTGAACTCAGCCTTGATTTGTTTTTGGGGAAACATAAAGTAAAACCGAAATTTTGTCACGGCTTAGAGTGGAGAGGACTGAAAGGCAGGACTCGAAGGCAGGAGAAGTAACTGAAAGTGAGCAGTTTATTTGGCTGTTGAAAATTTGTGCAAAACACAAAAAAAGACCAACAAACGGGAATACAAGGAGGATGAAACACCATAAAAAAACATGGGAACAAAAGAGGGTAAGACAACAGACAAACAGAAAGGTCGGAGTATACATACACTGGGAACTGATTACATGATGTGACACAGCTAGGAAGAGGGCACAGGTGAGCCAGTCAGCAACAGGTAAAAACAATGAGGGAAAAAAACGGAAAGTAAAACTGGACACAGAAGACTAACCTTCCAAGTAGAACAGTTAAATGAAAATCAAAAAACAAATGACACTGTGATCTGAAGACAAACACTAAACAAGATGACAGAAACAGTGGGAACACAAAACAAAGACACCACCACAGACAAGACTGAGGAACTCAAAGACAGGGAAACAATGGGGGTACTGTGAGCACGAAAAACAGGAACAAAAACCCAAGAACTCAACATCAAGTATTTAAGCACAACCAAACTACTGTTATTACTATTTTAACTAACATCCTAACATCCCCTAGCTGTGAAAGGCATTCTTCTCAAGAAGTCCAAGATGTATTATTCTACTAAATAAAGATCTTTATGCTTAGCTTCGCTGTAGTGTTGTTAATGTTATTTATTTTATAAACAGAAACTATTTCGCTATACACATACTTACTTTTTATACAGTTTACAGCAAATTTCATAAACTTTTTTAATGTTACGAGTAGTTATAGCATGAGTTATCAAGGGGTCACTTTCAAAAACAGAAAGCATACAGTCATGTCCATAATTTGTTGGATGAAGACACAAAGTTTGGAGTTTTGGGGTTTTTTTTTGTAAACCACCATAGCAGATTTTAAATCAAGCAATCAAGATGTGAATGAAATGCATGCTTTCAGCTTTAATTCAAGGTGATGTTACAAAAGTTTGCACTAATAGTAATTACAGCCATTGTCTAACACCATTTTCAGAGGCTCAAAAATAATTGGACAATTAAATGACAAAGCACATTTTTAAATATATTTTAAAACATCAATCTTAAAGAAATATCATCATACATCATGTTCTTTAGTTGTCTTTTGTGGTATTCCAGCCTTTTGTGGTGTTTCTCCTATCGCTCTGATTTTTTAAAGTTTATTACCTTAGTTTACTTTGGTTTTTTTCTTCCTAATGATGGCCTCCTTCACTTGCAATGACATCTCTTTGGGCCTCATATTTAAAAATGCAACACTTTTTTGTCATGAAATAACAAAGGAACAGGCCATCACTTGAAGCTGTTAGTCCACCAATTGTGCAATTGTTTTTGAGCCTCTGAAAACAGGGGAGTGTATATAAAAATTGGCATAATTCCTAAACTGTTCATGCAAAATTTTTGTAAAAAGCTCTTAAATTAAAGCTGAAAGTCTGCACTTTAATCACATCTTGATTGTTTGATTTAAAATCCGCTGTAATGCTGTACGGAGGCAAAAGTGCCAAAATTATGTCACTGTCTGACAAATTATGAACCTAACTGTAGCTCCTCCGTTAACAAAAAACAGATATTAGTAACAGTGTATCTGTTACATAATAAAGAGCATGAAACACATATAATATATGGACAAACACACATACTGAAACAACACGGATGGCCAACATAAAGACACAGACAGACATTTACAAGCAAACTACTGTGCTGTAAAAGAGTGTCGCTACAAGCCAAAGGTCAAATGGTGTGACCTTTTTCAGGTGGAGCTTTAAAAGAAAGTGATTTACATACTAAGAAAAAAAGAGAATCAAATTAATATCTTGACATTTTGAGTTATACAACAATTGTCTGGAAAGAGCTTTAGCATTAGTCCTTCTCTGATCTGAACCGGGCCTCTCCCAGCGTGATTATTAATACTTGAGCTGAGTTGGTAAAGGCGCTTCCTTTTATTTAATGAGCTGGTTTTTCAGATAAAAGAAAGGAAAAATACAAAAACGCTTTCCACTGTGTGGCACAAGTACACGGAAAAGAAGGTGTTTTCAAAATGTCAACATAAATGTATTTAAAGGAGTGACTTTCTTGATGGGTAAAGTTGTGATCTGGAGGGAAACATTACTCTGTGCTACCTTTGAAACAAAGAGTGAAAAACAAAAGAAAAAAAATACCCGCTGTGCAACTTTTTACAGAGGAATGTGGACGTTAAAGGCACTTAAAGGTAGCTCATGTGGAGTAGGATGTTATCAATCGCATATCACAGTCAAAACAACTGCTAGGTTATTCGTGGAAATGTCAAATTATTTTAAAAGGCAATATTTTAACTGTCGGAGTCTGATGACAGGGATGAAGCACGCCATCCACCTGATGAAAAGGAGTCTGACGATCAATAAGAGAGCAAAAATAGATGAGGTCATCAGATATTGTTTTGCTATAGTTCTGTCTTCTAAGCCGATGTTAGCCATATTTCATGCTGTCACATTATGAGGCTTACACTGGGTGACAACACAAACAAGCAATCTGTCATATGTAGTGCATACAGTAGGAGGGTTTTTTTTATGTGCTTTTTGATGAGCCTTTTTTCACAGCTTCTCTACAGCTCATATTTAAAATGGGTGCTTATTTGGTAGCAGTAAAAATAAAAAAAACTATATCACAGTAGTGGTTTAGTCCACAACACCATCGCAATTCTTTTAACTGTGATAAATAAAGAAAAATCCCACTCACTCGCTACCTTTAACAGGCAAAAACCACTGGATTCTAGCATTAGGGTGTCATTTCTATAACCCAGGAGAGTTGCATTTATCTAGAAATATGAGAACTGAATTTGACCTGCCCCCAAAATCCATGACAAAAAGTGAAAAAAAAAGATTAAAAAAAAAAAGAACAAACTCATTAACATCAATTGGATATGAAATGCGACGAGAGCATTGGAAGACCCAAGATAATTTACCCATTGTAACACATTTTCTGGTTAGAAACCAATTATGTTGCTGCTTGTAAAAGATGCATTCTGCAAATGATCTAGCTCAAAAAGAACCGCATGTATTCAATTATTACCAGTTCAGTGTTATCCCACTCAACAAAACCATTCAATCACACATTTGATATTCTTTGTTCTTGCTTTGGGTGAGGTTTCGACTAAACTCTCCAAGACCATAGAAATATCAAATCAAAAAAGTGACAGCTTTACACGGTTCAGGTTCAGGGGTTGTAACACGGACTAATATGGACTTACGTCGAGAAGTCTAGTCTATTAAGCATTAGAGACAGAAAGTGCAGTATAGAATATTAAACATCACAGCATTTCAGTGAGTTATTTGCTGCAAGAAGAAGAGAACATTTTAATAAACATCACAAAGAGACAGCGGATTAGGAGTAATGAAGTGTGAACTTGTTATGAGAAGACAGAGAAGTGTAAAGCACGGAGCAATTTACTAATAAAAAATGTTTTTTTCCAACTTAGGCACTTGATTTGTGTCTCACGCAGTAGTCCCAATTTGTGTGATTATATACAAGACAATAATACAAATGCATGTTTAATGATATTTGGAAAATGTCGGTAATATCGGTGAACAAAAGCTTACAACGAGACTGGATCAGGTAAAACTCATGCACCATTAAACATCGTACTGTACTCACTGTATTCCAGAGGAGATGAGGGACACGCTGACCACCACCAAGTCCAGGATGTTAAAATAATTTCTACAGAAAGAACCTTTGTGGAGGAAGGCTCCATAGGCTGTCATCTGCAGGGGTCAAAGTTCAGATTTTTACCTTTTACTTTGAGCAGCAATATTTTAGAACGGTTTAATGAGTTTGTTTTTGGGGGGGTTCATTTACTGATTAATACCAAAGCCCATGCTAGCTTACTAGAAACAACGTTACATTATATTACCACAACTACAGTTTGTCTCTCTATACATCTATATCTAGTAAATAATTCTTGGCAAGCACATCAACCAGCTTGCAATGATTAAATATTATGTGACAGCACTACAGCCAAATGTCATTTTGAGCAAAAAATTAAAAAGAAAAGAAAGAAACTGAATGAACAGTGAATCAATACTGTAGTCTGTAGTGTGCATCACAAACATTAAATACTACCTTAAGAATGATCTCGATGGTGAAGAGTCCAGTAAACACATGATCTGCATAGCCCAGGATCTGAAAATAAAAACAACACTGTATTTAAACTGGACTCGTCTACTCCTGCCCAATATGCAAAGGCTTTCTGAATGAACAGAGACCAAAGGTGTTACACTGTTTTATTTTTCCATGACAGAGTTCTGACTGAACCAACATCGTTTAACATTTCACAAAGAAAAGCTGAATGTATTCCGAAACGCTCATGACTCTCTTAAGGCCACAGTATACTCGCTGTAATGGTCGCTTTGCTCAGCGCCACAACTGCGTTTCACAGAAATGTGTATTTATACCTGCCGTTACGGTGCAGGAAGTTGCTGCAGTATTCTCCTGAACGATAGGTGTCGCCACTCGGACAGTATCGCCACATAAGCACTGATATAGGAGGAGAAGAAGTCAAAACCTAAAGCTAAGACTTTGTTGAGCGTTTCTTTGCAAAGGTTTCCATGACTCTCGAGTTTTCAAACTGTTCCCTATGTATATCTCTATGTCTGTGAGCTCCTGTGCTGGAATATCATTAAAAACCGACATGACGTACACTCAACCCAGCTGCAGCAGACGTGGCGCTACAGTGGCTTGCAAAAGTATTCGGCCCCCTTGAACTTTTCCACATTTTGTCACATTACAGCCACAAACATGAATCAATTTTATTGGAATTCCACGTGAAAGACCAATACAAAGTGGTGTACACGTGAGAAGTGGAATGAAAATCATACATGATTCCAAACATTTTTCACAAATGAATAACTGAAAAGTGGGGTGTGCGTAATTATTCAGCCCCCGTTGGTCTGAGTGCAGTCAGTTGCCCATAGACATTGCCTGATGTG
>VVHJ01007397.1:25558-41079 GCA_015107715.1 Tylochromis polylepis
TTTTTTTTTTCCCTTATAAAAAAAAAAAAAGGATAAAAAAAAAAAAAAAAAAAAAAAAAATAAAAAAAAAAAAAAAAAAAAAAAAAAAAAAAAAAATTATATTAATCTTTTGTTAACCAAAGATTTATGGGGTTAAAAATCCAGTGTCAACTCCTCTACACACACGCGCACACACACGGAAAGGTTATTAAAAACAAAAACAGTATCATGTAGAAACGCAAGAGTGTGTCTATATGCAGGATATATTTACAACTTATGCAAGTCATTGTATAGCAAATTCAATCATTCATTGTAGCAGTGCTAAACCTGGAGGAATTGTGAAGCGAGAACAATCAGGTTTGTTACACTCACCATGCACTTCATTGGATACAAATGTTCAGTTGCTTGGTAATGAAAATATTTAATTAGCCAATCACATGGTAGCATAGAACTCCCATGCAACCATCTCTAGCGTTTACAGAGTGGACAGAGGACAATATCCAGTGAGCGGCAGTACTCTGGGAGAAAATGCCTAGCTGATGCCAGAGGTGAGAGAATGGCCAGACTGATTCAAGCTGATAGGAAAGCAACAGTAACTTGAACATCAGACGTGGAACCTTCAAACAGATGGGCTACCGCAGCAGCAGAGTACACCAGCTGACAAGAGAAAACTGAAGTTACAATTCACGCAAATAGATTGGAGGAATACTGTCTGCTGTAAGGAGGCTCATTTATGCTGCAAAATGTGGTGTAAACACCACAAAATCATGGATCCATATTGTCTGATGACATAGTGGTGAGGTTTTGGGGTTTTTTTGGCAAACTTTAGGCCCCTTAGTACTAGCTGGGCATCATTTAAACACCACAGCCTACACTTTTCTCTTTATGACCAAAGTGTACCCCTGCATGATAACGCACCATGTCACAGAACGGCTCGAATCATTTCCTACAAGTTTCTGAACAGAAAAATGCCCTCAACAATCACCAGATCTCAATTCAGTAGATGGCATTTTGGGATGTAGTGGGATAGGAGATTCACATCACAGATGTATAGCTGACAAATCTGAAGAAGCACTGATGTTACCATGTCGACATGGATCAAAATCTCTGAGAAATGTTTCCAATACCTTGTTGAATTTGTGCCATGAAGAATTAAAGCAGTTCTGAAGGAGGTCCAACCCAAATAAATCAAACTCTAAACACGGAGTGGAAGCAGTGGGACATCTGAAGAGAAAATCACAAAACTTTTATTGACTTAAAGCAAAAGCAGATACACTGTAATGAAAAACACATAGCAAAAAAGTAAACTGTTTACAATACTGAAATAACCCCATCCACCTATACACTTGCCTTGCATTGTACTGTATTACTGTACTTCTGCATCCTTTCCCACAATTTCACTTCAGGATTTTTTTTTAAATTGGTAACATACTTTGGTATGATTGGGAGATGGTATAACATTATAGCAACTACAAGCAGAACAGAATTAGTGTTATACAGCTTGCAGCCTTGTCTAATTATCTCCATAACTATGAACAGATAAAATTTTTTTAGTGTCAGACAATTGGTACTTTGTAAACACTTGAGATATGGACCAATTGTTAAATTACCAGCCAGTTGTTTCCCCAAACCTTTCCTTAATTACCCAATGTTCTCCGTTGAGATTTATTTATCTCAACAGAAATGAGCAAATCCTATAAATCAACAACCACATACCTTCCTGGAACTTTCTTCTTCTAACCCTTCGATCAGCACAGAGGGGAAAAATAGATGGAACATCAAATAAAAGTGACAATAGTTAAGATGTGACTCACTTCTGTACAATAAAAAATAATTTGTTTCACCGACCATGCTTGAGACCAGTCAAGCATTAATGTAAAACATTATTTTTATACAACGGTCATACTTTGTTATCTGAGCACCACACTTCGGTTACGAACAGATTGTACACTTACAATACTGTAAATCATTGCACAAATTACTGTAGGTATTCAATTGCTTCAGATAGGCAGATGTGTTCTGCCGTTCACATTTTGCAAATCCCACTGATGGGTCTGAGAACAGAGTTATGTTAAAATACTTTGATATATAGACCCTTCTCGCCTTCTCAGTTTGGATAATATAGCCTCTTTGCTACAGTGAGGATAACAAAAAAAGAAAGCAGTCTGAAAATGGCTTATAAAACTAAATGCACCGTGGCATTCTCCCCTTTCTTTCAGTGTGTGCAAACCTTAAACTTCAGCTGAAATGACTGAAAGTGCACATCTGTTACAATTCGTTGCAACATTAAGTATGCAGTCAGAATAAAAGCAATACAATATGGAAACGCTAATATCCACGTCTGTAAGGTAACAAACAGCACTGGGCAAAGAGATAACTGACTATTAGCACTTGAAAGTCCAGATGTAGTCATTGAACTCCCCCAGTGAGTTAATTTAAACGTCTACTCTGTACTCTTGCGATGTATATTGCAATTCTTGATTTTATAGTAAAATGATCCCAAGACTCCAACAAGGACTACGTCTACCATTGCATACAGTTTAATAAGCGCTGAAGCACTTCGCATATAATATTGAGGCACCATATATTAAAAGGCAAGGGTGTAGATACGTTTACTGCTGTTCTAGTTTCTAGCCCGGGAAATGGCAAGACTGACACGGTGACTAACATACGGCAGCAAAGGCAAGATACTTTTTTTTAACCTAAGTTTTCATATATAGTTGACATAAAACAAACAAAAAAAAGTAAACATTACAAAACCCAACAGGGTCATGTGTTATTGCTGGTTCACTTGGTAGGTAAAATATTTGTATAAAAATGAAACATAACAAAATATGTCAATAAAAAAAATGTACCTATAAATAAAAATAGAAAAGAAAAACAGGCTAAGTAGCAAGTAATTAGTGATATCTTGTTCATTTAGATCATTAAGTTACTTATATGTTCATATGACGATGAGCACATTTACTACCTAAGGTTTCTTGCTCAGGTAATTCGAGGGGATCCAGCTCTCGACTTCTTCTCCTACGTTTTTACAGAACCACCAGCCACTGCTGTTTTTTTCCAGAACCTCAAACACCGTGCCCACCTTGAAGCTGGATGTTTGCTCATCCCCTTCAAAGTCTGCCACAGCAAGATACAGCTCATCCTTGCTGGGCTCCTTGAGTAAAGGTGGAAGCTTATCCTTGGGTGGCCCGGGCTTCTCGCTTTTCAGCTGGGGCTTTGGAGGAATTGGGATTTTATTCACCTTGGACTCTTCCTTCTCTTTGCTTGCTGGTGCCTGAAACCCTTTGGGTTTGGGGGGAGGTGGTCTGCTGAGTTGTGGTGGTCCAGCCTTGGGAAGGTCCTGGACTTCTTTAAGAGTGGGTGGAGATTTAAGTTCAGTTGGACTCGATGGATCGGTTTTCTTTGGAGGGGGAGGTCTTTTTGGAACCATGGCAGGCGGTCTCTGAGGGGGTTCCTTGTGGGGAGGCACTGCTGGTTTTGCAAGAGGTAATGAGCCCTCCTGACTATGACCATTGATGTGTTTTGCTGGAAGTTTTGGCTCATTAGAATACTTACCGTTATTCAGAGCAGGGATGCTCACTGGAGGAGAGCTAGGGGGTGAACTTGTGTGGGAACTATTTATTGCTGGTGAGGCATCATTCTGATGGTTCACCTCTGTTGAGCCAACATCTGTCAGCTTAGATGGTCTCAACTTGCTTCTCAAGTTGGTGATGTCTACTTTGTTCTCTGCTGGGGGGTCAGGCTTGGCAGCCGTAACGGGTTTAGGTCGGACCACTGGCTTGGCCTTCATAAAAACAGCTGGGCCTGGTGCCTCGGTTTTCTCCTCCTGTAATTCTGGTTTGGGTTTTGGTGGCTGTTTAGGTACAGGTTTCAGATTAAACTTCTTCACCTCTTTGGCAGAGACCTTGTGGCCACATTCAAGACCCATCTCATTCCGAAGGTGAAGAGCTTTGCTCTTTTCATCTTTCTTGGTCTCTGAGGGTTTGTCTGATTTGAAGGGGGGAGGTTTAGGTGTAACCAGTGGCATGATGACCCCAGGAGCTGGGGGTTTTGGAGGCAAAGGTTTGGAGTTATCTGACCTCGATTTTTCTGCTACCTCCAATTCAAAGCTCTTATTAATGGACTCTCTTCGAGGCGGCAGAGCAGGTTTCTCCTCAACGGGAGGGGCAGTTGGGGCTGGGGGCAAAGGGCCAGAGAAAGCAGAGGGCCCTTTGCTGGCACTGGACTTCCAATCTCTGAGCTTAGGGCGCGTAGAGGACTCTGAGGCTGCATTTGGCTCATCTGGTAAAGGCTTGGACCAGTTGTCATCTGTACCTGAAACAACTGAACAACCGCCATCCTCCAGCCTCAGCTTCTCCATCTCATTGGGCAACGGGGCGAGGAAATTGGGTCGCAAGGCATTGCTGGTCTTCTTGTACTTGTCAATAAAGGTGGCAGGTGCCCAGCCTTCTTTGTCATCTATCTGGATGTACCACCAACCACTTGCATTCTTCTCAATCACCTAGCATTTATAGAGGTAATTTAAACCAAATGTTAGTGAAAAACCATTTTTCATAATTCAGAGCAACAAAACTTTAGGCCGTGTCTAACCCACCTCAACTTTGACTCCAGCTTGGAAGCTGATACCATCAGGGATGGTGGTCTGGAAGTCTGCTATGGTGTAGAACTCTTCCTCAACTTGGGGAGGAATGGGTGGCTTGGGTAAGTTTGTACCACGTGGCTGTGGGATGTGAAAGGGACACATAAAGGTTGCACTGGTGAAAACCTTTTTTATTTATTGTACCACTGAAGGCTATCTACAGATATACAGAATCACCACTGTGTATATTCTTACAATGGTGAGATCTCTGCGTGGAGGAGGTCTGTGTCTTGATCCTACTTCTGTGAAGAAAAAAAAGAAAAAAAAAATCACACTAGTAGCTTGCAGCCCAGCTGAAAACTAGCAATATGTGCTCTGGGAAATTCTTACATGTCTCCATTCAGGTTTTTATTCCCATTGGCATACAAAATATTTTGACTGTCATTAGGTAAAACTGCATTCTTTGGCATACTGTTGCTTTGCCAGAAAAAAAAAGGTTTTATCACTTGTGTGCAAGCTTATCTGCGCAAAGCTTTTGTATGCTTTGGTTGTTTTAGTATTTTAAAACTAAATCTCAGAGGCACTGTTTTGTTAAATTCACTTACTGCTTTTATTGTTATCAGAGAAAACTGAGAGCCTGTTTTCCTTCTGGCTATTCTCTCGGTTCTCTCTAGTGGCGTTATTTTGCTGGATTTGTTTAGAAAGCCCATCTAGGTCATTTGTACTGGCATGAGGAGCAGCACCTGCTGACTGCTTCTGTGTGTCAGCCTTCTTCAGGTAGGACGCTGGGGCCCAGCCCTCACGGCCCTGGTACCTAAATGGAGGACAGGTGGACAGTTAGTGGCTGATATATAATGAACATAAAACCGGAGGAAACAAAAAATTCTGAGTGGACCTTCCTGCAGTCTGTACGGTAACATGCATTAGCATTTTCTTTCTTATTACCATTATTATCAACAATTTCCTAAGGAGTATTTGAACATTTTGCACTGTATAACAAAACTTTGGCTTTTGTCCGTGCATAACTATACACAGCATCATTACCTGATCTTCCACCAGCCTTCCAAGTTCTTCTGAATAACCTCAACAATCATGCCTTTCTCCAGGTCGATCTCATCCTGGTCTCTGGCCGAGTACGGGTAAATCACTGAATACTTCTCTTCTGAAAGTGGAAAAAGAAAATATTGTTACGTGTATCAGAACACGTTATCAGTTTTCAGGTTCACAGTTAGATGCTAACATCACAAATAAATGCTAACGTAGGCTGGGTACATATACCACATAATGACACACTTACACTACTATGGCGTAAAGTGTTTTCCTTCTAAAGTTTCAGTCTTAAACCTCAGAGAGCTGATTCTGGTCATCTGGACGTTGAGTTTTCAGTGGGAGAAACATTTTGTCACTCATCCAAGTGAATGAAAAAGAGTCAACTTTCTGGGATTTCCTTTACCTGGATGACTGAACATGCATCAAGATTTACTTTTTTTTTTTTTTTACTTTTCTCAATGTCAAACTGAATCTGATGACAGTTAAAGTTACTGCATTTTTTTATTAATTCAAGTAATAATGCAACTAGTGTAAAATAAAATAAAGCATTCAAAAGGATTTGATAGGGGTGAAAGCTATCTGTTATTCCCACTCGCCTCTAATGGTAGTACTGGCAATCAACATAGGTTAATGGGTATGATCTCCAAGTAAAAGTGTGTTGCCAGTGACAAACTGCCAACAAAGCTGAAAGTGGAGCTTTTTAGAAACAAGATTTGCTAACGACTGGCACAACAAGCCCTGGCTTCACATATTTAAGTGAAAGCAAGCACGGGGAGGTTGGATGTTGAGTTGCTTTTTGAGACCAACTTTTTCCTCAACGGACTTTAAAGTAAACCTTCTCTTGTTAAAATTAAGCACATGAGGAAATTATGAATTATTGCCTTTGCTTCTGACCAAAACTTAAAAACACCAGACTGAAACTATCATCCCCCCCCCCACAAAGTAGGCAAAGATCCTTGTTTGGGCAAACACCACAGGAACTCCTTTCTGATGAACAGAAACTGCTCAGCAATTGAAAAAAAAAAAAAATCACCCTCTATTCTTGTGATTTCGAATGAGATACTGTGGTTGCTACAGGCACACATGAGTTTTACCTTTTATAACTTATTTAATGAGGCAAGGCTTGAGCAACACCTTGTGGAGTGAAAATGTAAGACACAAAAACGCACACACAGGACAAACTTGTTACTGTACAACAAACAAAGCCTTGTCTATTGTCAACATTATTTCTGCTACTATTATGTACTACACGCAGTGAACAATCACGTGTTTATTAATGCTGGTTAAATTGTTCTATTCATTTATTTGATGTATAAATAAATATATATTTTTATCATATATATTATTTATAACAAATACATTTATACACAAATATGCAGTTCACTTTGCATGCAAGGATTTATTTACATGCCGAGGTCACTCATGCAACATTTCTTCATGCACACACATGGACAAACATGCACACAGTTTTATATGCGTGTGTGCACACACACACACACACACACACACACACACACACACACACACACAAACACACACACAATTATTATAGGGGGAAAAGAAAGGCGTGCGCTCCACCTTGCCCAAAGCCTGTGCTGAATAGATCCCCTAAAGTTCTGCGACGACCCATATGCCTTGGCAGTGACCAGAATCTCCGTGGCACTGACATCCCAGCACAGTAATTGGGGCAAAATAGGAAGTGAACATTACAAATGCAATCTGGAGGATATTTTCATCCTAAAACACTTTCAGTATTGATGGATCTACGAGGACCTAATTGGTATTTTTATTTTCTTGAAATAACAAAATAGTTCCTTTTGGATAACTGTAATTCACAGTGCTATAATTGACGCTAAGTGTGAATTCACACTAGGAAGTGAACATTACTGTAGTTTGGACTTTTTCTTTAAGTTGTGGTCTCTTTTCCGGTCCTAAAAACACTGCACTCCTTCAAAGTTACACTGACACCTCAGTCTTTGAATAATGTTTATGCTTCATTTAATGGTTAATAGGGGCCGTATTAAACTGAGCTTTGTTTATTTTTTTCTTATTAGTGTGGCATTTTAAAATTATTGCTGATATGCACCTTGGCCATGTTTTATAATGCACTTTGTTGATTCTGTATTGTGTTCTTATGCAATAAAATCAGTGAATGTTTGATTTGGAGGACTCTCCAGACTTTGGTAGGGCAACCAGCCACGTCACACTTCTCAGGCTTTTAAGATCTATAATTTGCATATTGGCAGAGTACTCCATTTTGAGATCCTGTCATTTGCTGTAAAGACTGACTTTTAAGACTGACTTATAACCATCAACTGAGTACTGAGTGTTTTACAAGAGTTAAATGGCATGTAACAAAAGATGTGCCTCTAATGTGGTGTATTCTGCACTTCTGCACTACACCCTAAACCTTTCCTTGTGGTAACATTAAATCTAAACAGTAGTACCCAAATGTAAAGCTTGATGTACCTTCTTCCCCTGGAAGACTGAAGTCATCAGGGTCATCCTGGGCCTCAAGGCAGGTGGCAGGGACCCAGCCCTGAGCATCTTCTGAACTCACAAACCACCATCCTAAATAGGCAGGAAAAACAAAGCAAAACTGATACACACGATACTACATCTCATGCAATGCTTGTTCAGTTAAGAGATTATATGCATCAGTAAAATGCACGACTGATATTTGACTTGTTGGTGGGATTGTTGCAAAGCACCACTATATGTTGCTGTATTAAAAAAAAGTTCCAAAAAGTATGCGGAAAGTATGTTTATGTGATGTATCACGATTACTCTTTTATTATGCATTACTATTGGTGCACTTGGGTGTATATGTTACCATTTCCAATATTCCAATATTCCAATATTTGATTTATTGTTAATTTTAGTAATTTGGTTCATTATTTTAATTAATTAAACAAAGTTAATAAATATATATGATTTACATAACAAAAAACAAAACGGCATTACTGGCATCCTCTGAGGTTTTTAAAATTTTTTTTAAATTCTTTTTTTTATTAATATATCAGTTGCTATTTCTCTATTATTAGTAGTATTTTTAGCAAACCTATTTAACTCAGCCTTAACAGCTAGCGACCGACCAAGTCCAGCAGTAGCAACAATCCCACAATTTCTCAAGAAACTGCATAGTATAGTTCCATCTCGACACTTAACGTGACAGGTTTGCTGAGCAGTGAAACCAGCGATCTGCCACAATGAAAACATTAGAAAAATATACAGAAAATATATGTTCAAAATCTGTATGAAACTTGCCAGACTCATTTTTCTCAATGACCTCCACCACCTGCCCCACATGCAGGCTTATCTCAGAGCTCTCCTGCTTCTCATAGTCTGTTACTGCCACATACTGGTCAAGTACAAGAGGGTCTGCTGAGGAGGACTCTCCTATTAAAGGAAGAAAAAAAAATCATAACAGAAGTTTAGCACATCCTTTTTGATCTTTCTCAGGGAAGTCACTAATGAAATCTCAATAATGCGAGAAAAGCCTCCACTCAGTGTCTTTTGTTTTTCACTGAAGAGCTTTGTTCACATGTGCCGATATAATATCAAAGGACTGTCCATGAACTTGGAATTATAAGATCGCATCAGTGTGGGTTTAAGGTATTGACCTTTAAAGGTTTTGCATTTCACTGACCAAATGTAATATGACCTTTTAAAATGCCAGACTTTATATGCACTTTGAATAACTTCACTAAAAACCAATTTAAGCAGGCCTTTACACAACAGCCAGAATTCAATTTTAGGTTAAGTGGGGGGGGGACTCACTTTTGATGAAATGCCAAGAATAATTCCAAGGTCACAATTTGTGCAAAAGCTATTAAGTAAAAAGTTTTTTGTTAGAGGGGGCTTATGTACATTACTGTGATTCCCTCAGAGGCAAGGCGGAGAAGGCAGCGTACGTCATTGGAAAGAAGCGTGAGGGGAAAAAAACAAGCTGAGAGAAATAAAGGAAGATTTGGAGAATGGGAGTGAAGGGCATGGATTGAAAAGCGTAGATGGTTAATTTATTTATCACCATGACTGTGACATATCCATAGAAACAAACCAGCACCATTAGGACCCACAACCAATGTTAGCACTACATCGCTATTAAAAACAATAAACTAACAAACGAGGGCTCACAATATAATCCCTGTTAAAAAATAAATGAATTAAAAAAAGCAACTCTGCTTTTTCTATTGATGTTTGTTGTGTAAAAATACACACACTAAATCTCGACTGATTGATAAAATGCATGATGAAGGGACATTAGCGTCAATCATAGCATGCTAATCACTGAAGGTGCTATTAAACACATTCTCAAATAATGTGTTTATGGAACACAAAAGGTTCAGATTTAAAATAACAAAACAATAATAACATTAAGTATGTAATTACAAAATACATTTTCTTAATCAGGGAGCTTAAAATACCATAGCATTAGTCTCCTTCAGTGAGCAGCAGCTAGCTAAGAAAATACATGTGATTAAAGCCAAATTTAGTACTGCTTAATCTGCAATGTCTCCATTATGTCAGTTAGAGATTTGAATATTAGTGATGCAAATATTTCTCTAAAGCAGAACTGGAGGAACACTAGCCATTTTTAACAAAAGCTATTTTCAACTATTCCCTTAGTCACTGTGTGTTTGAGTTTCACATTTTTTTTACTCCAGATGCCTTTCCAAATAAAACCTCAAAGGGATTTTTTTTTTCCTCTCATGATCAAACCAAAGATCTTTGGCAAATTTGTAAACCACTACACTCCCCCTAGCTTAACCAGCTTAAGTCGGTTAGCGTAATTAGCTTACCTTAAAAATAATATTTGATATATTTGAAATAGAGCCATATTTAAAAATGTAAATGACAAATTTATTCATTATAATTTATTAATTAATGACAATGGCATCCCGAAACATACTGGTACAAATTTTAAAGGATTCATTTATAATATCAACTTCCTTTACCCTCATCCTTTATATTTGAATGCATCAATCATTTATCTCTAAATCTAGTGATTTTTAAAAAAAATTATTTCTAACTCCCTGATTCAATGTATTGCTGGTAGCATAACCAAGCTACTATACAGGGTCATGCATTCATAATAGAGCCTAACTTTACTACCCTGTCCTAACACAACATATAAAAACAGAGCTGAGATATGAGCCACACCGGTTCGAAAAATCAATCACCAACAACCAATGCAAGCCCCAAGCCTCAACAGAGCCACATCCCACCTGCCCAGGCCAGGGAAGGAGAGGGGGAACAGGCCACTAACAACCCACTGGGGTTATACACACAGCACGACCAAGCATGACAGTGTGTTTACTACCTCGCTTTAGGAAAGTAGTTGCTCTCTCCACAAACCCTGAGGGAAAGGAAAATGAATGGAGAAGAAAACTGAAAAAGATAACATGGATGCAAAATTAAGAATAAAAGATGAACTGAGGGGATACTGAGTATATATAAACAGGAACAGAGAAGGACAATGTTTGTTTCTTGGTTCACCAGTACTGTAACTTCAGTATACAAAGAATGTCTTCTAATAAAGTAACTGTTTTGGTTTGTTCAACCTGTGACCACTAGATGGAGATAATGTCCTATTATATGACACAGAGGTAATTACTGAAGACTTGCTTTTATTCTTTTCCACAGATATTTTTTCAGAGAAAAGCCAAGATTCTCATGATTAACTAACCTACCTTTCATTTCAAATACACAATCAAAGTTATCTCACCTGATTTCTTCTTCCCAATAGGTTCCCTGTTAAAGAGAAGAAAACATTACATTACCACACCATACCAAAATGGAATGGAAGCGGCATACTAATAATATTTAACATAATTCACAAACTCATGAAGGTCCTGCTTAAATAACTTTAAAATAAACATCAACAACAATAAAACCGCATCCCCAGTTATTCATTTATACTAAATTTCACTACCATTTAATATGTGTACTGCTGGAAGAAGTAAAAAAAAAAAAGAAAGAAAAAAGAAATGACCTTTACCCATCAAATCTACAAACTGTCACGCAGGAGAAAACAGATCCATGTCTGCAACCCATGCTAATGTGAATAAAAAGCTTAGAGATAGCTGATCTCGAAAATCCGGGCTGATGTTAAATTCAATACAGCATCTGCTGTGTCTGGTTTAGACATTATCCAGATAAATAGACCATCACTCTACAGCAGCAGTCAGGAACTGATTCAATGGCCAGATGCCTCAAAAAGTTACTGGTGGCTAATGCTCAGCATTTGCTCTGTTTGTCCCTCATTGTCTAAACGTTGCCCCCTAACTTTATGGCCTACCAATGCCTTCCTTTTTCCCATATCACATCTTCCACGTCTGCTCAACCTACTGCTTTATCTCCCCTGATTATTTTCCTTGGCAGCCACTCTGTGTCCATTTCTCTGCATCAACATCAATGCTCTCAGCCACATAAAGGATTATTGGATTGATGGAACTGTTAATTGCAGAGACCTCATCTCGATGAATGTTTACCTCCAAGCGTGCCAATTAGGGTATTATGAAAAGGAATACTCTGGCCGACCAACTAAATGGACTACAACAGATGAATTTGCGCGTGCACTGCATGTGTATACTTTGTTTTCATACAGAGAATAAAGGTGAGGAAGTTTTTAAACCTCAAACTAAATTTTACAGTAAACAACTGCTCATAGAAAATCGATTTCGCTCCATCCATCCCTGTGCCTAAACTTCTCTCTGGATTAGGTTATATGACCTCCTTTTTTCTATAATGATCTTCCTTGCATTTTCTTTCCTTTTCCTTGCCTTCTTCTTGCAACACTTCTTCTTTTGTACTTATTTCTTCCTTTTCTCCAATTCCTTTTTACTCACTAACCATCTACTTCCTCTTTACAATTAAGTTCTCCTGTTCCTCTCCTTTCCTCTCCTCTCTGCTGCGCTTAAGAAGAAAGTGTAACATGTCCTACTCGTTGCAGTAGATTTATAGGCCATGATAAATCTTCTCCTACAGTTGCTGTACACCAGCCTTGTTGTCAGTCAGCCAAACAACAGGCTGCACTAGCAGAAAGCACTAATCCACTTTCAATAAAGACAAACCAAGGTCCTTCCTATATTCATCTGCCTCAAGGAATCATATCTCTCTCTCTCTCTCTCTCCCCCAACTCTACTGACACATGCTTGGAGTTTTATATGAGGAGTAGGGAAGTATGGGTCCTTGGCAACCTTCCCCGAGGTAAGAAAGGAAAAAAAAAAAAGAAAAGAAGGGGATGTATGAGACCAAACAAGAGTGAGGCCTGGGTGTCATAATTTATAAATATAGATTCATATTCCACCGACAGGCTTCTGAGACTTTTAGACACACTTTTTATTTGGTATCAGCTTACTGTTGCCATGATCTTGATACCACCAGGAGAGTGAAAAGTTTTGCGATATCAGAGAGCGCAAATGTAAACTCTTCATGCAGAGTGGCTGCATGTGGAAAATAACACCCAAATCCTTGTGATAATTCCAGTTTTGGGAGAGATTTTTTTTTTTTTTTTTTTGTACAAATTTTCTATTTAAAGTAAGGGTAAGCACAAACAAATCACGGCTGCTTTTAATTCCAGTTATTTAGCTAATGTTCATCACATTTTATAGTGAAAGTGGCTCGTCTTATCATATGAGTGATGTAAATACAATCAAGCAGTCTTCCTAAAACCTGGCCCCAGTAAAGTACAGCAGCACGCAGCACACTTCAAAGGAAGATTAAATCTGTCCACATTATAGATGGCAATATGGCAGGCTGCTGCAAGAACTCATTTCACATTCAATCTTCATAACAGCTTCTTGTCCTGTTAATTGTCCTTGGGTATGAACCCCCAGCTGCTCACTTAGTGCATGCCACTCCTGAATGGCATTATGGCATTTATAAAATATCAAGATGTGATAGGTTTATAGATAAATCTAGGCACAGGCCTGATGACTTATCCACTGGATTTCCTGACTACTGAGAACACATGTCAAGATGTTTTAAGCTGCCTTTCTGCAGCTGTTAGTAAAATTAAAAATATTAATTAAATAAAACATCTCTAGGGTCTACAGTTTCACTGAAGGTAGCCATCCATAACCCCTACAGCCCTAAATGTGTTAGTAAGCTTAATAACAACACATTTGTGTTACTTTTAGTGCTGGATATTACGCTAATGTGTTGAGTGAGATTATCAAGAAACCATGTGGACTCAGCTGTCTAGAAGCTGGTGTCCGCACTGAGCTGCAGTAAAAATGCAAGCTCAGCTTTTAAAACAGGACCTATTAAGTGTGTTTCTGCTAGAAAAACCCAACAGAAGGCTGAGCGAGAGTATGAAATCATATTCATTAGAGGGTATAATGAATACTCATTACCAGCAGAATGCTGGCAGGACATGACATAATATGAGCCAATGGAACAATGATTTACCATTGTATACAAGAGGAAGGGTTTTTAATAGTTAAGGAGATATGTGAGGGTGTGTTTGGGTACATGTGTGCTACTTACTCCTTGGGTGGGTTGAGGTCTTCAGGTCTGGTCTCAAAAAACACTCTGACCTCCTCACACTGGGAGATGTAGACTGGCAGCTGAATGAGGGCCTGCATGCACAAAGATTTCAGGAAACTTAAGTAAACACACAAACTGACAAGCATAATCACTTCAGTACACAGGGAAGTCAACCAGAGAATAAAAACGGTGTTCACTTGACCTGGCCTCAAGTTTTTGTTTTACTTATTTTGCCCTGTGATGCTTTGTTTCCAATAGAAAGAACAAAAGATAAATACGACTTTATCAATAATTCCTAAAATCAATCTTCCATTCTTTATTTATTTTTTGGTAAAATCTTTATTCCTCGTTTTAGGATCACCGGCAGCAGAGAGATGAGTCCTGACAACATGGCTGGAGATAAAAGACAAACAGCCACATTCAGTTTTCTTATTTATACACAGCTAATCATTTTAACACAAGATCTGTCTTCTAACCTTATTTTTAAAATTTTTTTTTGTCTTTCACTTGCTCTCAATCAACTCTCTACAGGGAAGCAGGGAAAAATATAATCACCTCACCAGCTTGATGTGGCAAACCAGAAGAAAAAACAACTCCCATCAATGACCTTGTGGAAACTATCCTTCTTAGCTATGAAGAAAATATGCAACTCCTCCATTTGCTGGCAAGATCAGCTCAGTGCTACCCATCAAGATTCCTCTTCTGGTCTCTACCTCTAATTTTAATACTCCTAAGTGTTTCAGCTTTGTCCTTCCAGGGAGTACAGCCTAGCTCCTGGACTCTCTGACACATGCTGATGTAACGTCAGGACTGACGGATGTGGAGTGGAAGCCAAAGACGTACCCAGAGTGTCCTTGTCCCATGCACTATGTTTTCCTTGTCATATGTAGGACTATGGGTCCAGCAGCTTGTGTTAAAGAAAAGAGGCACCTACTACTACTACTACTACTTCTACTACTGTGGACAAATTTGTACAATTCTTTTAGCTGTAAAGTCATACAGAATGCAAATGTGCATTTGTGTCTTCATTTCTGTTTGCTGATTCATGGTACATATTAGGTTTCAAAACTATTAGGCTTCAAAAGATTCTTGTGTTGTTAAGACTTTCAGAGGACCCACACAACGTTTAGTCATGCAACCCAGGATGTTGAGCCGTAACTGAGGTCAGAGTACATCCTCTGCCTGCTGCAGAGGATGCAATCCTTGGATTTACTTCCATCCACGTGTGAGCATGTGGCTTGACCGCTCATTACAATTCTCCCCAGGGAGGAGACAAGAGGGAGGCTCAGGGTACATTATGGCAAATGGACTTTATGGGTGTTCTTTATAGAAGGCCGCATTAAGGTAATTGCACGGGTGTGTGTGTGTGTGTGTGTGTGTGTGTGTGTGTGTGTGTGTGTGTGTGTGTGTGTGT
>VVHJ01007398.1:44492-55415 GCA_015107715.1 Tylochromis polylepis
ACGAGAGACAATAAAAGAAGCAAAAAAAAAAAAAAAAAGCATTTTAATCAAGTAAGAGTTTCTACCGCTTTATACTGATATTTGCACAAAGGAGTAATACAGTTAAAATGTCATTTGAAATGAGTGGATTCAAGCAAAAGCACATCCACCACTAGAAAAAAGAAAAAAAAGAGAAAACAATCCAGGGCCAGAATGCACTGAGCCCTGTTTGTGCATCACTGGGTGAGCTGGCAGTAGCGCCTCTCCTGTGACAGTCTGCTGAATGGAAACTTTTTGGAACAAAGAGGTGAGGATGTTAATAAAAGCTGGATCAACAAATGGATTAGCTGGGAGCCGAGGACAGGCCGATTGGCAGGGCCCTCTGATTCATATTGATTCATATCGTCAACGAGTCAAGAATGGAGTAAGCAAATGTAAATATTCAATATTTACCATCTGCTGGTGTTATTAGAGGCAGGGGCTTGGACGTGGGCTGACGGTTATGATGCACCCACACAGCTCTCGTTCAATATTGTTCTTCATGCCATGTACTGTACTTGGTGACTGTGCAGGCATTTGTAGATCAGATTCCCATTTGTTTCAGTCTACTCAGTTTGGCATGCAGTTACTCAAACAGAGAAATCCAACAATAGGCTTATTCTTGATGAACCCCCTTCACCACAGCTAAATATAGAAATATACAGTAGAATAAATAAACATGCCACTGCAGGAGAATATACTGATAATATTAATGCTCTTGATGAGCCCCAGTCAAATTATTTCAAGGAAGGGAAGACTTAGTCCTTGCCAACCTTATCTCTCAGCCCGTACGTAATTAGGCACACAGGGGTGTGACTCCAATTGAAGGTGTCGCCATTGTTAGACTCTGTGAAAATATCAACGGGTGAGGTTAACGCCAATTTCCCTGTTATTAATGAAATGCACAGAGCTCCTAATGAGGTAAACCATTGCTCCTTGATAGTACTTATTAGCCGAGTGGAGGGCATAAACTCCCACACTTCAATTTCAAACGGCTAAAAATAAATTAAATTTAAAAAAAAAAAAAATCCTCTAATAAAAACACAGAGCAGATGTCAAGGGGCCTTACATAATTTCAAGCAGGAACTGTCTAGTTGAATGAATGAAACAAGTTGCTGGTGTGCGAAAAGTGTTAACAGTAGGAAGACGGAGGATTGATGTATATAAGTGTGAGTGTGGCGTCAGCGTGAAACTGCACACGCGTGCGCGTGTGTGTGTGCGCATCTGTGTACAAGACTGACCTTTTTCAAAATCACTGACAACAGATATAGGCAGCTCTACAAATCAATAAGGTAAATTAACGTTGAAAAGTGGAAATGAGAGGAAGTTAAAATTAGCAGTCTGTGTAACCAGCTATCCAGGCTGGCGTGCCTTTCAAATAATAAGTAGCCTCTGGATTTTCTTGTGTCAACAACATTATGGATCCAGTGTAGATTTTGTCATCCAATTTGTCATTGTACCAAATAACCTTGGGATATACTTGTGGCGTATTTGTACAGTTTCATGCATCACATACTCAAAAACAGGCAAATGGCCTACAGATGAAACAATGCTCCTTGAGATCTGCCTCTGTTGTGTGGGAAGCTGAAGCGTCACATAGACGCTTCAGCTTCCCAGGGACCGGCTTGTCCAGACTTTAAGATTCCAATGACAGGCCCAAGGATTGCGTTGCCAAATCAAACACACTTTGTGCAACAGAGGAAATCTTCTTTTCGGGGGAGCATGTATTATGGATGGACTTAAGAGATTAGACAGGGAGCTGCTTTACCTGCAGTGGACGCTGCTTGTCCTGACTCTTTGGAGATTTCAGGCCACTGCCTGGCTGCTGCAAGAGTAATTGCCTCGCTGCTTGTAGAGCCTGGGAAGAAAAGAACACAAGACAAAAGACGGTGTTAAAAGAGAGAGAGAGAGAGAGAGAGAGAGAGAAAGAAAGGTGTAGAGGAAAATAAACTATTAGATTTCCTAAAGCTGACAATAGAGTTAATTCAAATTTTCGCGGATGAAAACAGTCATCTCTGAGTGAAAAGCCTGTCAAATGTCACCTCTTTCATTGTGACGTGGTTAACACAACGCTGGAGATATGTTTTAGTAACAATTCACACAGCTGTGAGCAAGGACAAATACAGTTTGTCTAAAGCACCCCTGAAGAAGAAGGTGGGGAAGAGGGTGAGGCAGTGGGCAGGAGAAAAAAAAAAGCAGAGTAGAATTGACCTGTCTAGTGTGTGCTCAACTGAAATACCCACTTCTCTCTGCAAATTACTGCCACATTTGCATATTCATAATATCAATTTGAAGTAGAGGCAGCACCATGTGAAGTGTCCCTGGGAGCTGTAATTAAAGTTGACAAAATCAACATCAGATTACATTTAGAGTGAATTAACTAGCAGCCCAGGTTTTACACTATGCATTAAGGGTGCTTATGCGCAGCGGATGGGTGATAGATAGAAAGATGAATAGATCGGTAGAGGACGAGAGGCCTTTCCCTGCCTGATGAAATTAGTTTGCAGCTGTTTACACATGACATGAAAAATTAGAAAAATCGTATTTGTAAATTGCAAAATTTGTCATCAACACCCTTTGATGTGTTTGCCATACATCGATATGATGGGAATCAGAGAGGCTGCTGGGATATGGCGTAATTTATTTCTCTAGGGTTTGATGGGATTACAGACACCCCCCGCCTGCCTGTGTGCGCTGAATGCGTGTGACGAGCAAGCTCCAGCTTCACAGGTAACGGCGGCAGCTGGGCTAGCAGCTTCACTCAAATTCTTCAAGAGCAGATGGATGAAAGAGCCTGGCAGAAAAGAACATTGTGCACAGCTGCTGCTACTACTGCTGCCTCTCCACACAAGCATGTACCTTGTATTGTTCAGGCCCATGAGCATCAAGTGGGAGTGGAGGGGGGGGAGGCACATGCACACAACACAACAACTTCACAGGTGTTTGGTTTTTTTGATGAAAAAAGAAGGGGACGAGGAGGAGGAGAAGCAAGAAATGGGGAGGGGGGGGGGATAAAACTCAGATGGAGAGTGACACTTCCTCAGGAATCAGGGATGCTCATTTCATTTTCTGGCGCTTGCCAGTATCCATGACAACAGCTGCCTTGACAGGACGTGCATATGGCGCAGCTCTGCCAGCTGGTGGGAACAATGTTTGAACTAGTACATTGAGATCCTGAGCAAACAAGAGGAGAAGGCAGGAGAGAGAGGGGGGAAAAAAAAGTTGCCCCATCTTAACCCCTTTGGGAATGCAGACAACCCCCACGATCAATTATGAAAAGACAGAACTGGAGGGAGGGGGGTGATTGTAAAGGTGGAGGTGGTGTTGGTGGTGGTGGTGGGGTTCTGTCTGGCTGCTCAGAAGGAGCCAGGCTTTCTGGACTGAAGTAAACAAACACATTACACTGGCACTGGGTCCTAACAGCATTGATCTGTCTCCTCGGTAAGATGAGCCTAGTTGCCATTGGTTTATATATGTGTGTGCGCGTGCATGCGTGTGTGTGTGTGTGTGTGTGTGTGTGTGCGCGCGTGCATGCGTGTGTGTGTGTGTTTGTGTGTGACATCTGTAAACTGAGCCTTGGCCTTTCTTCAGAACACACACTAAAATACACATTAACACCTGCAGCAAACAGGCACAGACAGCCACATAAAGTTTTGTTGACAAACTGGATGGGAAATCAAACACTGCTTGACTCTCTTTTTCCTGAAAGACAACACAAATTCTTTGAATGCAGCCAATCACGTCACTAATTAAAAACACAGGGCCTAATTAATCTCACCATGATTGGTGAATAAAAGTAATTATCAGGCTTATTGAGTCCTGCACACAGTAGTTAGAGGGAAGGCTGCTTGATGAGTGCAGCTCAAGGTATCTGTCAGGGGGAAATGTTTATCCGTGTGTGAATCAATAATGACTTGCTGTGTTATACCCAAAGTCAAGAGAGCCACTCAATATATTTCACACGGTCACGAGTACAAAGAAAGAGATGTTTTTAACTGCGCTTCCAATATCCACGCCGAGTAAATACCGAGGGAGGTGCAGGCGTGAGAGGTGACGGATGGGGGTGAAGCGGAGAGATCAACTACACCAGGCTTATTAGAAAAGAAGTCTGCTCAGACTGCATAAAGAGTCCCTCTCCAAACATAACACAGACCTTATCAACACTGGCCAAACTTTTCCAGAGTGGTTTGTCATGTCTCAAACTGTCTGTCACCTCTTCTGTGGAAGTGGGGTTAGCTATTTTTCAGAGAGCCTGTGATGGTGTGGAAGGTAGGGGAGGAATAAAAGTCCCGTCCCCTCACTTTTGCTGGCTCTGAGTATTTTGCCATTACAGTAAAAAGCACCAATTTGTGCCACCCACTTCCCACTCCACAGAGATGGTAAAGCTGAAGCCCATCTCAAAGCACAAAAAGCACCAAATGCCAAGGAAAGTCATCAAAAGTTTGCTGAAGAGCTGCTGGAGCGGACAAAAACACAGACGAGTACAGACACACCGTCTATTTAACCTGGGTTGCTATGCACAAAAAAATGACATCCCCAGTCTATTAATGCACACATTGTATAAACAGCACAATGTGACACATTCTTCAGAATGAGAGCGCTAGCCAGACAGAGAGAGAGAGCGAGAGAGAGAGAGCCAGGGCCTGCTATATAAATAACAAGGCACTCAGAGGCATATTTGATGTTGATATCCATCACTGAGGTTGGAAAAAAAATAAGGAGGAGGGAAAATAACACAGAGCAACCGAGACCGCGACACGGGGATCCTTATGAAAATAAGATTCAGCCCAAATGGATCTGGTGTAATTGGTTTCAGATAGTGAGGTCAGGAGAAAGGCGATACAGGCAACTATTATGCGAAATGAACAGAGAAACAAGAATGTTTACACAGGCATTCCTCCTCTACATTAATAGGCATGCAGAGATCACCAGAGAGGAAGAAAAGGAGAGAGTGAGAAGGGGCTGACAGAAGAAAGGCGAGAGAGAGAGAGAGAACTGAGAAACAAAAACAACCCATCCATTCACCCCTCACCTACAACTATCTCCCCGCCCCCAGTCTCCTAGCTCTATACAGAACTATAGTTCTATACAGAACTGGGTAATAAGCTACACCCATCATAGCACACCTTTGTAAGGAGCATGCAAAGATCTTAAACAAGCATGAAATACATTAGGAGGCCCTGTAATACTGGGCCAAACCATTACGAATCTCCAGATTGCTTATTGCATGTGATGGTGAAAGAAGGGTGGGGAGTGGGAACCAAAAAAAAAAATAAGGCATCCACTAAGAATGCCACATTTTCAAATCCACCTGGAGACTGTACGATACGCAGCCATGACATTGGAATTGGATATATTTGAAGGGCTGTGACATTGTGTTTGGACAGTGTAGATCACTTCCTGGCTCCAGTCACATAGGGAGTTGTTGTTATTAGGGGGATATAGGCAATATTGGAATGATGACACAGGGATGAAATAAGTTAGCCTCAACAGGTACTTATTTACAGCGCCCAGGCCTTGACAGGATGTTTGCATGTTCCAGACAGTAGCTGTAAATAGTTGTTGATCAGTAAGAAATAGGATTGCATCATAATAACACAGCCTTTTTTGTGGTGTGCGGAACAGATGTTATGTGTGTATGCATGTGTGTGTGTGTGTGTGTGTTGTAGGTAGTAAAAGGGCTGCTGTTCAACACTCGACTGTCGGCCAGAACAACTCCAGTCACGCTGACAGCTTTGACAACTCTCACACATACACTCTTGATGCATACACACACACAGTACTGCACCAGCAGGCTTATCTATCCGCTTTCAGGAAACACATACACAAGAGTGAGGTGGGGGTGGGTGTGGGTGTAGGGGAGGGTGTGTGTGTGTGCAGAAAAAGAAAAAGTGTGACTCTTTATCAAACTAGAGGGAGTCACATGCCATCGAAAACAAGGCACAAACAGTTTAAGCTGAACAAACAAACATGGCTGATTGGACTGAGGCTGCTGGCCCGCTGGCGAGGAAGATATGCGCTGACACTCCATACCAAAATATTTACACCCTATCTCCTTATATAAGTGGATTCAGGGCAGATGGATGGATGGATATGGATTTGGAGGGGCTGGCTGGAGAGGAGAGACAAATGAGAGGAGAAGGGAAACAGGATAAGATGCCCCATACAATGTTTGAATGCAAAAGTGGGGCCCGGAGTTTGTGAAAACAAGCAAAGTGCGACCAGAGAACAGCACAGGGTTTCCATGCAAGAACAGGCATGGCTTTGAGATTACAGAAACCTTCTTGAAGTTGAAGCTGAATTAAACAAACTTTATTCAGGCAAGCCACAAAATCAAGCTCAGCTGCAGTCCTGGGCAGCTCATCGTAATGCAGGGGCTGCTGAAGATCTCATCAGCTGATTTCAGTGCTATCCCCACATCAAGTGATGGATCAGCTGATACTGTTTCATGCATTCAATTGGCAAATCTTTAGCCAGCATACAGTTGTTCCACAACTGCAAGCCGCTTTGCAATCCACTTCGACCACAGCTCCTTCCTTTCATTTAAGCATGTCCGTTGTCACTGATGCCAGCTCTGCTCTGCTACTTACACCTGTCTTTTCATGCATGTTCATTTAGTGGCAAAGAGGGCCCAGAACAGATACAAAGAATCTTCTTTTGATGACAGAAGCTATAACTGATAAATCAAAGCAAAGGCAACAAGGCAACAGTAATTCCTCAAGCGAGGGTGAGAACACTGTGAAACTTTCTCTACTGTATTTATGCATTTGCCATCAATTTTAAGCCTGGTGTGCGTAAAATCACAGTACACAGATGCCGCTGATACCACTCGCCTTAAGTAACTCAGTCACAGGAGTAGAAAGACTCTCTTCATAAAAGGTCAGAATTGATGATGGTGTCTCAGTGCGTCAACAATGGCTCCAGATCCTGTTCTCTTATCACCTCCATAAAAAGCCCAAACAGAGCAAAACACACAGCTGGTTTTAGTCAACTCTGCCTGGTTGAATGCTTAGATAGAAACTAAAAAATGATGACTTCTTTTGACTACAGATAGCAGCATGCAGAGCTAATGCAGGTGTTTGGATCTGCAAGCTGCATTTTTAAAAAGTTATAGAAACCTATGGGTGAAATCTTAGAAAGAAAGGAGGACAAAAAAGAGAGAAAGAAAGAGTAGAGAAAAGGGGAAGAATGGAGAAAGTAAGAATTTGGAAAGTATGTAGGAGTAATGAGCATTTTAATGTATGAGCCAATAAATCAACAGTCTGAAGTGAATAAGGGACCGGGAGAGAGAAAGGGAGGGAGAGGTCCATGGAGAATCTGCTTGGGCCTCAGGACAGAGGTAAAGCTATGCAGCAGAACAATGGGCTTCTGTGTCCCACTCTGCTACCTCTATCTCAATATTTTCAGCTACTTCAGCTTCCTCAGTCTACATACAGCGGTATTTAGCTGAAAATAGAAATTAGATTGGTTTGTTGTGTTACTTGTTTCTCAAACTTATATTGACTGCTTGTACTGTTCATTTCCTTAACACCTCTTTGCTGCACTTTGAATTCAAGTCAGACTTCTTTCTCTCTCGCCTCCCTCCGCTCGCTCATATCACATTGTTCATTTCTTCCTCTCATCTTTTCTTTCTTCACCCTCTCTCACCTCTTGTTTATTGATTCTCTAGATTACGAATTCTTAGGATAGAGGATTGTAACACACAAGCATCAAATTATTTTTGGGTGTGCTTATTTGCCTTTCCCTTGCATCTATTTGGCCTGTGTCTGTAGACAATTATGCCTACCCAGCCCCAGACTCAGGTGCTAATAATGAAGGACAAATAGAATCGTATGTGTAAACTTCTCCCACTGATGAAAATTTATATTAACTTTCTACCACAGTAAACAGAGCTGCATAGCTACACCGTCCCGGGAGGATTGACGAGATGAATTTGCTCGCTCCTACCCCAGGAAGAAGGCTCGCACTGGAGCGACGAGCGCGAGTGGTAGGAGGGGCGCGGGGGTGTCTAAAGCTCCATTGTGTAACCTCACGCTTATTTTTCCACTAACAAAGACAAAATGCGGGTCTGTTTTGCCCATCACAGATAAAGTGTGCGTGTTTATGTCTGAAAGTTGAAGAGTGCACATGCACCGATGTGTCTGCTGAGACACTCTGAGGCCTGTGCCAGCAATAACAAGAGAGCACAGCCTGCCGTCGCTCACTGCAACCACTAACAGTCGCTAACATTCTACCTCCTGCTGGTGTCACTGTAGATATTCTGTGCAAATACAATGGTGTATCTGTTCTAGCAAGGGACGGCAGTAGCTTTTCTACTTTCAGGCGATCTTTCTTTTTTTTAAAAACTTGAACCATAAATGTGATCACAATAAGCATAGCTGCTCCTCGACTTTATAATTTCTTACTTTCGCCTAATAATATAGATATAATAACTGCTTCTATCCATTGTCTCAGCGCATCTCTTCCATGCTCCGTCACCATCGAAACGCAATTTACCCGCACAATGTACCTGCTTTCCTTGTGCTGTTTCTCAGCTGGTGTCTGTCTGTGTGACCTGTGCTGTACCACTCCATTTAGATAAGATGACAGCAGGACCATTCAGCAAAGGTCTTTATCTACTGCTGTTCCAAGGGAAGTCCTTTAGAGCCTGACAACAGCAAACCTTCACAATACACTATCACAAAGAGGAAGAAAAATAGAGACAGACACAGAGGAGGAGAAACTGGGAACGTATTTGTGTGAGTTGAGCAAGACAGAGGTGTGTGTGTGTGTGTGTGTGTGTGTGTGTGTGTGTGTGTGTGTGTGTGTGCGTTTGAGAATGACACTATTTGTGTGAGGTCAAATCTTCTCTTTGCAAAAGCAAACCTGGAATTAGCTATAGCTTTTATTCTTTGTTTTTCCCACCACATTCACATTGCAAAACACCATGTTCATATACTGTCATATAAAGGTCAGGAACAAATTAGAGGTCACAGCAAATCAATAGAAAGTTGCTCTGAGTGACCCTTTTTATCTTGTGAAGAAACATTTCAATTGTAATGGGAGCGGTCTCTTCCAGGATGGCAATGTCTCTATACAAGGGATCACTTCGAGGTTTGAGAAAAATGAAAATAATATGATTCATATGCCGTTGGCTTTGTGGTCATTAAATCTCTGCACCACCATCATCAAAAACATCAAATGAGGTGAATATCATTTGGAAGAATGGAGTTCCAGAGACTTGGTGAATCTATGCCAAGTTGCTTTGAAGCTGTTCTGGCTTTAAGATGTTTTTTCCTTTAATTTGTCACCCATCTCTACATGGAATAGCTCTTTTTGCGCCTGATTTCATTTTCAGGTGATTATGGCTCGTCTACTGTTCACAGTTCCCAGCGAGTAGAGTTCACGCAGCTGGATGAATAACTGATATGTAATGTGGCATTCAGGCCAGCCATAGTTCATTTGGAAAAGGTGCTGAGCTGGGTGAAAAAAACTGGAACTATGGGAAAAGGACCCCAATTGCTTAGACCCAGTTTCTTAAAAGCAGTATGCTGAATATCTAGAACATGTTGTATATACGTACTATTAAAAATAGAAGCATTTGCCTTTTGCTTACTGTAGATATTAAGAAAGCAAAAGCACACTCTTTTATATAAATAAATAAACAACCGGAGGTGATTAGTAAATAATCAGCACCCTGCAAAATGCAGACACCAGAAAAGATCAGTGTGTTGACACAAATGTGGGAGTCTGTGCACTGTACATAAGATGCGTGTGCACAAACAAAGTCCAGGAGCATAAGAGTAAATAAAAGGTTAGGTAAACCCCAGAACATCTCAGCTGGAGCATCCCTGGCAGGTAAACTGCATTTAAGTGCACTCCTCTCCCATTACACCACTGATAAAAATACCAAGTCAAAACTCACACAAAACAATCATTAGGGAAAACAGGAAAGCTACTAAGTAGCAGTGCCCTACACCCTTCATACCTAGGAAAACTCATTTAAATTGGGCTGATATCATTTAGAATCCTCAGTATTTTTTTGTGAGTGTGCATAAGCAACTCAAGCCTTAAGTGCATCTGTATAAGACCCCCGTCTTGGGGGGGTCTGCTGTTGCAGGTCAATAGTATAAGTGTCTGTCTGTCTCATCCTGCAGAGCTCAGGTTAAGTGTCGAGTCTAAATGTTGCTCTCTCCTGGCATCGTCGAAAGAGAGCACCCTGACCTTAGTAAATGAACTCACCTCACCCACACATACGGCAAATTTTCCAGGCAATTCAAGCAATTATTCTGCTTATAGATACCAATCACAAAACAGCATATAAATTACTATGCATGTGTGGCCTTAGATAATCCGTTGCAATGATTCTTACGTGTTCTTTTTTACCCAACCAAATTCAATCCAATTTTCCTTCCACTAAAGCAAAGGAGCACAGACTTTTAATAGTCATTTGTACACATTTATGTGACTACTTGGTCTTGCCATTAGCTCCCAGTCTTCTCATCCAGGCTTGCTCTCCACTGAGGGCAATGTATCTTTCAGTGAATGCCTCACTTCCCCGAAAGATCAGCTCAATAAATAGCCACTGCATCTGCCTGTGGAAGGGCAATGGATCACCTTCACTCCCCCTGTTCTTTCTCTCAGTCTCTTTTCTTATGTAACAGCTATCTTGTCCTGTGCTCCTTCTCCTCCTCTCTTTCTTTCCTCCGATCTGCATTGTACCTCGGCGGTTGCCTTGTGAATATTCCAATTACAGCAATGTGTGTTTGACCTTTAAGTGAGCAGCAGAAGATATAGTTATCTGCCTTCCACTCAGACACCCAGCGTCTATCAATCAGTAATCC
The DNA here is from genome assembly GCA_015107715.1 of Tylochromis polylepis. Taxonomy (NCBI): domain Eukaryota; kingdom Metazoa; phylum Chordata; class Actinopteri; order Cichliformes; family Cichlidae; genus Tylochromis; species Tylochromis polylepis. Next base: position 55,334 of record VVHJ01007398.1, read on the forward strand.
ACCCTCCAGCCCCCACCACCCTCACTAGAACAGGCTACTAGACTTAGCTGGGTCTGGAGAAATGTGTGTGTACCCATGGGTG
>VVHJ01007400.1:10365-31922 GCA_015107715.1 Tylochromis polylepis
GCATTTTAGAGTAGAGTTTACTTCAATACAAAAATTAAAACAAAATCTTTAATAGTTTCAGTATGCAAATGTATTTTTTGTGTCTTTTGACTTTATCATCAAGCTCTAACTGTGATATGCTGTGACAGATTACATTTAGGCATTTAGCATTTGTAAATCCAGTAGACATAAGTGTTTAACCATAGTGTCATGACATTTCAGTCAAAAGTAAAAAAAACAGTGGGGTATGACCACAACTATAGCATTGTATACTGATTTATTATAATTTATTGTCACTACCTTGAAATAGTGGTTTAAGTGGGCTGGAATGATCCAGAATAGCATTGCAGAATCCTCAATTAATGACTAAATAAATCTGATAAGCAGTTTAATACAAAATACTAACTAACTTACTAACTCCATCTTTCCAGCTGATGCTACAGTTAATTCACCACTTGACCCTACCCTACCTACTGCACCCCCCTTCTCCACCACTGCTTCATTTCTGTCAAGCATTAATACTGCAGATATCAATAATGTTGCATCAGCAGTACTTCAGCATGTAGCTAGCACTACATTAACAAAATAACTTTTTTATGGGTAATCTCAAATGAAACATTTCTAGCGGCTCAACAAATATCACCACTGACAAACAGGTTCTCTGTGGTGTTTGGCACAAAATCTGTGTGCTAGCTAGTTGTCCACAGTTGACGTATTTTCAAGGAAGAACAAAGATGTTTGAAAATGTCCCACTTTAGGTGCAGAAAGATGCAACAAAGAGAGGACAGCATGTGACATTTGGTAAGCTGGAAATTTAAGGCTTAGGACTAATTCATATTAGCTTTCAGTGGATCTCTATATGATTTGTTGCTAAAGTTGGCAATTTGTCTTTGATAAAATGTCTTTGACAAAAAATTAAATGATAATTGAATTTCATCTTATTTAAAGTCATGGAGGACAGTAGGTGCAGGCTAAACAGGGCAGTGTGCAACAGACCTATTGGGCAGACTGTGGTCTTTGCTAGATAACAGTAGGCTTGAGGTAGCAGCAGTGTCATTATAAGAAAGACAGACATGAAACTCAAATCATTTCTAAAAATGAAATTTATGGGAGATTTTATAACAGCAAATATGCTGGAAGAAGTGAAAAAAAAGGCTTTTAAAATCTATTTGTTGGCAAAGTCAGCAAAAGTTTAAGTATATTTGATTGGATTTGGATATTTTGTACATGCAGTTTTTATGGTCCCCTGACCATTGAAATGAAGGGTAATTTTGATAATGTTTGAAAATAATTACCAAAATAACTGCCCAAATTTGATTAATTATCGTTGCTGAGTAAAAGGACTTGTTTTGAGATGAAGTCGAGTTGAATTTGAATTTCTTTAGCAACTCTTTTCAATTTCCATGTTTATAAAGGCTAGGTTTTGGTAAGCAGCCATAATACAATATCTCACGTAACTCCTGCATATACTGTGTAGCATGTACAACAAAGACCAAAGGAAACCCTAAAGAAGGAGTAACGTTCATATGAATACACCCTACAAAATTATTACAAGACTTATTTGTAAATGAGTCTTTTTCCCCTGCTGGCCCCTTACCTACACTACCTCCACTTGGCACAACTCAGTTGGCAACCCCTGGGAACACTGCATAGATTAACCAAAACAATTTGCAATACTTTTAATACCAGTGGATACGCATGTGTCCAGGTGACAGAAATTATATATGTGGCATTTGCTACGACATTTGTCATTCCATTCTCACAATATTTTACTGTCAAAAAAAAATTCATATGTCTTTAAGAAAAAGATTCAAAGAGTCTTAAAATGAATCATCAGTCTTGTTCTAGGCTGCACTGACAGGTCAAGGAACTGCAGACAGGCTCTTAAAGGAAGTGAACTTGTGACCTTTTGGTAACAGCACCATTTATCTTAAGACAAGGCTGCCTTTCCTTATTAACTACATTTGTTCAAGTAACCAAATGACAAATTTGCATCTGTACAGTTGCTAAAGAGGACTGATCAGCAAAGCACTGGGAGAGTCCCACAGGGACAAGTCTCTTCTTTGCATTGAAAGGCTGGGTGATTAATGCTGAGAAAATGAGGTAGAGGGACAGCACTCTGCTTAGCCTGTCAGGCTGTCCCGTTTTATCAAGGAAGATTCAGACTGCAGACTGTGCACTGTGGCAGAATGGAAGATGTGGTAATATAGCGGAGAGATGGTGGCTGAGAAAGGAAGCGTTTAAAAGAGTGACACTAGATAAAGTAAGAAATAGAAAAAGCAAATGGGAGCAAGCGATGATAGATGATGCAAAAAAAAGAAAAAAGAGAACAGATTTCTTGTTTGATAACAAATTATCGTATTATGATTAGTAAATGCTTGTGGGGGGTTTTTCTGCACGAGTGTGCACGCAGACTTTCATGCAAACAAAGGTAGATGTGTGATAAACGCCAAGCTCGAGCAAACTATGTGACAAACAAAGGCAGATGTAAGCAGTTCCCACAAGACGCAGGAGAGAAAAATGATAGATAGGGGATCACTGTTTATATCAGTCTTCTTTGCTCCCTGTATGAGTGGCCTCTAATTGAATGATCATTACACCAAAGCTATGGCTATGGCCCTGCAGTCGAAAATAGGAATTGAGTTTGAAAGAGCATTTAGTGGTTTTGATTTATGAGCAACAATAGGGAAGTTGTTTTTTCAAGCCTGAAACTCTGATGGCCAATAAAGGGGAGCAAGGCTTATCGCCTGCTGTACCCACTCTGACACACATACACCATTTAGCCTGCTAGGCAGCCAGCAACCAGTCAACCAACCAGCTGGGGCCCTTCACGGAAGGAAGTGTTTTCAGCAAATTTGTTTCCTTCATGTCTCGCCCTGAATGGTGCTATTCATTAAAATAGCCTGCAGTCGGTAGGCACTGCTGCCATGGCACATTTATACACTTGTATGCCTGTATCCTCACTGAAGCAGACACACACTCACACACAAATCCACCTGCATATACACTCACAGCAGCCGAAAATCTTTTCTTTTGGTTCACCTCATCTTTGCAGGAGGCCCTTGAATAATAAAAGCAAAGACACAAAGAGAGAAAAGGGTCTGTTGCATGCACAGCTATCTGCTTTCAGTTAGGGCCACTGGAGTTGTTTATTTATTTCTCTGGAATGAAAAGAGCCGCTTACTTTCATTTAACGGTTACAATATTTGGATTTATGTGGGTCTTACTCAGAATGAAGAGTTCACTAGTGTAGGTGGTGCTGCACACAAGAGCAAAGAAATGTAAAGTGTTAACTGTGAAAGTGTGAAGTATTGTGCAGTGGATTGTGCTTCAGCCGTAATCTATAGCGCTCTCGCTATTTTAACTATAATTTAATTTATAATCGTAGGCTGTGTGTACAACTTTAGCCACAACTGAAAATATCAGCCAAATATATCTCGATTACCCCAGGCAACATGCAAGTTAGGTTAAAATGCAATTTACCATTCAGGTATTGCAACTAAAGTCTCACCCACATTGAAATGTTTCCCTTCCCTGCTGATAATCAACATGTTTTATTGAGAAAAAGGTGAATTTTACAATAAAAAACACTTTATCTATGGAGAAAAGTGAACTGTTGGCAGCACTATAACCTCTTTATTCATGTTTATTTCCATGTGACATAAAGATTGGCAGCAAATTTCAGTGTAATTATGTGTAAAGCTTACCATTTCATTTTTGGTAGGCCTGTTGGCAAGATGCCAAAAGTGAATTATCAAGCAACTATATATATTTCATAAAAACAAAATACAGGGCAAGAAATGTTTTGAGTTTTTTTATAGAGATCATCATCATGTCAACAAAAGTGTTGTGAGTGAGGTTTTTCTCTGCACTTGTTCTCTATTTTCATGGAATGGATTGAGGTGCAGTACTGTTACTTTTCAAAGTCATCTCAGCAGATAACTGCCCAGCTCCTGACATGACGAGCACACCAAAAACCTCTGATCATCCTGCCAGGAACTCTATTACCTTGCCAAGCCCGACGGTAACTTATTGCTGCCTCTGAGATCCGCTGTGATTTGAAAAGAAATAATTTTGTTCCAAAGATGTAATATCTACTGGTGAAAAACTTTGTGAAAATGTAAAGCTAACTGGATAACATTTTAACAGGTACATCTCTTCACAGCATATCACTGTCAATAAGATTATTTTGCCCAAACAGGGTCTGTTTGCGGTTGTTGTCATCTGCTGACTTTGAATTTCAGACATGAGATGTTGTGTACTGAAGAAGACCTTCTAATCTTGCCAAGGTTGAATATAAGGACCAATTGTAAATTCTACAACTCCACCTGCAGCAAGCGTGTTCAGCAGTAGTTTTTGTCGATGTTAGACAATTCAACTCCTACGGCCATGTAGCCGTTATCGATCAGAATGACAACCTGTGGTTATACTTGTTCTTTGTGCTAGCTGCTTCTAAGACCACTGGGGATTTCAGTTATTAGCCCTGGGGCACTGTGTATTGTATCATCTCCTTCTCTCCTTTCATCAGTCCTCCCCACTCACTGCACTTTCTCAGTCACACTTAAATGCGCTGTATGTGAAGAAATTCCTCTGTGACATATGCTCATGAATTCCAAAAGAAACACATGCATACTTTATTATATGCCATTTTCTTATTTTTAATTGCTCCTGATTCCCAGAGCTGAGATGCTGTCACTCTGCAGGTTTTCTACAGGACGTTTGTCAGGATCTCCTTTCAAGCTTGCAGTCCCTATCAATTAACAGAAACAGTTAGGAGAGTGTCACTAAGCGAGTTAGTCACACACAGCTATCCCGATGCCTTTCAACACTGTCATGTCATCTGACTTGTCTCAGCTCATGCCTTGGGGCTTTTCTCTTTTTACAGAAAGAGCAAGGAAGGCGAATAAAAGGAGCTGAACCCACACAATTGAAAAGCCCCAGAGTCACAAGTGTTGATGCACATTGATAGCGTGCATATCGATAGTGTGAACATAAACGCACAACCAGGCAGACACATTTGTTTAGAGCATATGGCTGGGACAAATCAAGCACACTAAGTTGCACACATACACAATAAAGTGATCCTTTTTATCTCTAACTAGTATAAATCTCAGCATTCTGCCAAAGTGTCATACAGGAGCTGTAGATGTAATATAAGAGAGCACAATGCATCTCTTGATGTCATCAAAACAACCATAGCACTATTTGTGCATTAGCAATAACAAAGCCAGGAAGCAGCAAGACTGCTGTGTATATCAGCAATAACTGTAAGTTATGTGCAGTATATCATTTAAAAGACAGCACTTGAGAAAACAGAAAAATAGATTCAAGATTAAGTTTACTATGCCATTTTATGCTGCACTATAAGCATTCATAATATAGTCTGCTTTGAGTATTAGCCTCTCAGTTTGCTGTTTCAAGTCACATCCTATATATGATTTCATGCTATTTACTAAACTGATTTAGTGTAAGCTTTAGGTTTGTTGTTTGAAAGCTGTCTTCTTTGCTGAATACAATATCTAGAAATCCTGATGTTTGACATAAAGCTAAAGGATTTCTTTGAGATCACATTTTGCATGAAAATTCAAATGAAAATTTAGAAAAAAAATTATTTGTGGGAGCTTAGTTAGCAAACAGCAAAGAAAAGATCATCATACAGAGTATGTGTCTGATCAATGGCTATTTAAAAAGTAGATTGATTTAAGTTAGTATGATGTGTTATTCAATAACAAACTTTAAATTTCAATTAGGCTATAAATAAACTTTTAATAGGACATTAAATTAGCAGGTGAGATAATAAACCCATCAGCAAAATGTTTACTGAGGTCATAGATCAAGTGAGTAGAAGGGTTGTTTTCTCGTAGATTAATGAAGTTGCCAGTTAGAAAGAGAGAAAGCGTTCCTTTTTTTACTATATATTTTACTTAATGTGACTACAGACTCAACATAAAGTTAATTTTACATTCAATATGACTTGAAATTCTGAAATGAGACCATTAACTCATTAGTGAAATGTTGACTGAGACAGTAAATTAAGTGCGAACTAGGCTACTTTTATCATAGTCTTCTCTGCACTTTGACTTGTTTTAAGATAGGAGAGCCAACCCCTGCTGTCCATTACAGATATTGCACTTTTGTACCACATTAGCCCAAATATAAGAGAATGATGACTTTATAAAGAGGTCAAGCAATTATAAATAAATTATTTTTTCTTTATTTTCTCTGGCTTGGACAGGCATGCCTCATTAAAGCTTTACACACAGCTATTATGCCTGTTTACAAGTGCAATCTATGCATGGTAAATGATGGCTAGAAGATATATTTTTAGTAATGTTACTAAGAGAAACAGCAGATAATTGCATGTTCATCCTATTTGAACAATAGTTCATTATGTATTGAAAGTACATACTCATAAAAACTGTAAGTAATGCAGTCAGTTCAATATTAACCCTGTGACCAGTCTCCAACACATTTGGAAAAAGCCATGTTGAAAAAATTATCTGTAAGTTGTAAGATCTTTATATATTTGATGAATGATATATGCCCTTCCAGAATAACAAACGCACAATGAAGAGAGAAAAAAATGTAAAACAATATATATAATGAATACTTCACATTTCCATATTCTCTTTTCTCTCTCTCTCACTTTTTTTCTTTATCTCTTCCACACAGAGACACATTGATACACAAACACACACACAAATACACACACACACACACAAAGCAGACAAACTTTAGAACACAGATGGGTATATTTTCAGTTATATTTTGCTCAATAACCCAAAGTCCCTAAGTGCAACAAAATCCACCAATAAGGAAGACAATATAAGCAATTTCTCACACACTTGGAGACTTAGCAAAATGTAAACTTCCAGAACCACCTGCCCACATGATCAGCATGCTGCCTTTCTTTTCATCCTTCAGCTGGCATGTTTAACACAGCCACACAGGGCAAAACTCTCACATTTTTCTCGATTGTGAGAAATGTGTATGCATGTATGTGTATTGTATTATTGTTGTGGGGACAAAAACCAGATTACACAGTCATATTGTGGAACCATATGAGCCTTTTTCGGACAAAAAGCAAATCTCCATGTTTTAAATCTTTTAAAATTTACCAAATATTGACTCTTCAAGTTTACTATGAAGACCCGGAATCAAAGAAGGTAATTGTAACTGATGGAAAGAGTAATGCCAACTGTGTGCGAGAACCTCAGCATGCAAACATTTAGTGTCAGAGAAAAGAAAAGATGTGGTAATGTGGTAATAATATGAAAGTAGCAAATTATTATGTCTTAATTACCAAACTAATATGCAAGTAATAACTAAGTAATGTCTTGTATTGTCAGTGAATTCAGCTGTGTCAGCTGTGTAATATTATGCTATATTTTATGTAACTGGGTGATAAGGGGCCAGATACTGGGGGTAATGGTAAGAAGTTAAGTTGGTATTTTTCATCTAATTTTAAGTAATTTTTAGGGGTTTTATTACTTTGATCAACATTATTTTCATTACAGGGTAAAGTGAAAATATACATTAAAATAAACAACTAAGCAAAGGGTGCAACAAATAATATAACAGTTAATGCATCAGAAATATATAATTATGACAAAAGAACTTTATGAAAAGTTGAAAATGAACTTTGAATGGGAATTAGTTGCTCTAGAATAAAGACGGTATAAAAACAGAGCGCTCACTAGGCACAAATTGTAAGAAGCACATTTTAAATAATTATTGTAAAAATGTCTATATCTCCATATAAGTCTATATTTCCCTCTGATCACCAAACCTGCAGTTTCTCATCCATCGTCCTCAGTGCTCCTCCCGCAGACTTCACCTTCTCACCCAATAACATGAAGCACTCACTCAGCTAAAGCTGCTGATAATGCATGATATTACTTAGTTATTACTTTGATATTAATTTGTATTTACGTCATAGTAAACGCCAATTATCATATTATGATCTTGTTATTTCCACCTTATTACCCTATTATTACTACACTGACCTATCAGTAATTCAAAGTGCAAATAATTTTCTTGCTTATATATCAATAATATGATGAACATTCACAGAACATGTGCCTATATTTTGCAGTAGTGAGGTTAAGGTTGTGCCAAATTTAAACTTTAAAAAAATCTAATCGAGATTAGATCTCATCCAGTGTTATTAGTAGATGCACCTATAATGTCAATCTAAAAATCCTAGGTGACTTACTACTTGAGTTATTGCAGTCACAAGATTTTCAGAAATACTTGACCTCTGACCTTGACCTTGAGGCTGAGGTCTGTGAGATTCAAACTTGTGTGAGATTTTTAGTAGATGTACCAGTGGTGTTAATTTGATACTCCTATGCCACCTTGTTCTCAAGTTATTGCATTCACAAATTTGGGTGTCCACGCCGCCTGCCCGCTCACCCACACACCCAGCAGGATAACGATAATATCCCATCAGCCTTTTATGGCTGAGTGGAGAAAAAAACAAAAACATTCAGCTATATTCAGTAAGACAGTAGTCATACTAAAATCTCTCTCTGTTGTCTCTCTATAAACACATAAAAACAAATGCTGGAATCATTTGTAACAACATGCCATCTGTTCACCTGGACATCTCCATTGTGTCCTTGGTGAGATAGACAATCCAGTAGACCAGGTTGAAGGCGCCAAACGAAAGGGGGAAAAGGATGCGTGAGTATTTGTCGATGATGCTGGTGCCAGTCAGAACATTGTTGGCTGGTACAGCCGAACCTTGCTGCAGAAATGCTTGGGCATTGACTGGTGGGTTGGGAAATGTTTTGGCAGGCCGCTCAAACATTGGAGTGGAGTTCATCCTCTTCTTAAGCACACTACTGGCATCCACCTTGGAGAGGAAAATAAGAACGATATACAGTAAAGACCAGAGAAAAACAACATGTTATTATGTCAGTATCTTATAACATCAATGCTAGTTAGTGTGTTAAGGGAGGGAATAAGGAAAAAAAGGAAAAATCCATTCTGGTGATAGTGCCGTATTTAAACTACTGTAAGTAGATAAGTCCATATGTTTTTTTTCAGATCTATATCTAAAATGAGTATGAGTATCACAGTAATTACACCCAGCAAAGATAATCAATGATGTTTTGATTTTGATTAAAATTTCAGCTCATTCTGTCGAGACTGGTGCAGTTGTGGGAGGCAAACAAAACCATATTAAACAAAAGAAGCTCAATATATTGACGCATGGTTTTCTCACGCCTCATCAACTTTCAGTAAACTAGTGTAATCACAACACATGCTCCCTGCTCCAATAGTTGTAAATCATATACAGTATGTGTACAGAAAGTAAGGGGAGTGTACATCTGGAAAATGGGTCAAGTAACGATGTGTTGCCTGTAGGTAGAGTAAGAGAGAAAGAATACGACTGAAGAGCACGTTCCCTTTTAAAGGAACAAATTTCAGCGTATAAAAAACAGTCATTCCTTGATAGCCTTTTATTGATCAGTGGTTTCACTGAGTAAGCACTGAACTTTATAATAATATAATTTTAAATATAATAATAAATTATTCAGCATGCTGTTTTGTGCAATACACGTTTGAGAGTGTATGCTTTATAGGATGCTTTTTGTTTACATGGAAATTTCAAATACATTTCTTGTTAAATTTGCAATTTTCTAGAACAATATTTATTGCAGAGTAGAGTTTGAACAGCTCTTTATATTTTATTTTTGGGGAAATAAAAACTCATTGTAGTTTACCAAAGCATTCAGTTTTTTTCACTTCAGTGTGGATATTTTTTTGGCAGTCTTGGAACAAAAACTGAACTTGTGAGATTTAGGCAGGATTTGTGAGGCTACAGGATTACATGCTCCTCTACAGGTTGAGAAACTATTAAACTGTTACAATCCTAAGGCTTAGGGGAACCATTCCAAAAAAACCAAAACCCATGGTGGCCAGTCTGAAAATAGACAAAATACATTAGCAGTTAAGTTAGAGCTGTTAACAACATTAATACCGAATAAAATTAAATGTAAAATATTTTGTTATTGATTCCATGGCAGCTATGCTGAGCAGTACAGTCATGCTGCAAAATTTGAATATATTATAGATCTGGGGATTTGTCATTTAAACTTTATGAAGCAGTTCACAATAGTGCAAGTCACATTCATTTGATATAAAGGTGTTGGACAAAGAGAAAAAAAGCAAATGTTTGAGCAACATTTTAAACCTTTCTGTTCTCTTTAAGCTGTATTATTATGGGATTGATCAATATACCAAGCTCTGTAAAATCCTACAGAAACACTGGGGAAGGGCTGTGAGAGAGAGAGAGTAGGTCCAGATGATCTAACCACCATTACCAGCAGTCATTTTCGAGGTTAAGTTCACTCTTCACTGAATAACAGTGTATCCTCTTATCTGTGAGTGGGGTACTGTATGCTTCACAACATCAGGCTGCACCTCAAATGTCAGCTACCTGTTTCTGTTTTCCTTTTAGGTAAGACCATGCAGTGAGTACACACACTGCATGCATTACTTCATCATGGTGTACTGCACATGTCTGCAGTTGAGCCAAATGACAAGCTATTGCTCATGATGACAACAGGATCTCTTGGCTTCCTCTTAAATCTCATGGGGGATCAAGTCCTTGTCCCTTATTCATTACTCTAGTTTTCAACAGACTCACAGAGAGGTTGGGTGCTGACTGATGGATATATGGATCATGTTTAGATGTGAGTATCCATGAGTAGAGGATGTTATGAGCTACACATCAGTGTGTTTATGTTTTGTAGTATGCATGGGGGTTAATAGACAGTAAGATTTCACTTTCTGTCCACTAAGGAGCCTCATCTCTGTGGGTGTTTGGATGTAAATGGGTGTGTATATGCAAATAATTATTACAAATTAAAAGCCATGGATATTACATCGCAGACAAATACAACAGCTATGATCCAATGACATGAACCACTGGAAGATGTAGATAAGTGAATGAAAAGACAAAAACTACCTGATCATTGTCATTTTGCAAATTTAGACCATATAAATGTCACACAGCGTAATTAATATTTTGCATAAAAGGGTTCACTAAAACTGTTTTTTTTTGTTGTTGTTACTTCTATGTTCAGTGCCAAGTGATTACTGGATGGGAAATTATGATAAGAAACACATTGTTCACACATATATCAAAGCCTTCAAAAACACTGGTGACAACATAGCTCTTTTAACCTTTCAAATTCAGTAACACAGAGATCCTGCTGCCCTAGGCAAAGAGATTTCAGATGTCTTCTTTGAATCATAGCATGGTTGCTCAAGGTGATTGCACAGTTTAAGGCACAATTGCACAGATTAGATGACTAAATTAACTTACATGACTAAATTACATTGCAAAATTGCTACTAGTATGACTTCTGAACATTTCAATAAATAGTTGGTGGGAAAGGATGGGAGGCATGCAGTTCTACATACTGTGTGGGAAAGTTACTTAACTTTCCTACACTACTGCCATTATGGGCAGTGGAAGTAGGCTAATGACATACATTAGCTGGATTAATGGTTGTAGCTTGTGTCTAAAAAGTTCTTAAAAATGCAAAATTTCCCAATGATTAAGCCTGGCAGGCAGTCATTTTAGGCCTGGAAACTTTAACTGTGCTGACTAAATAATGAATAGCCTAGTGATGTAAGCTTCATGTAGCGCTGGTCCCTGATGGTTTGATTATTTCCTGTTTCATGTTGACTGAAAGATAACAGTTGTTCAGTGTTTTTCACAGTAGAATCTCCTCCAAAAATTGGATAACCATTGAATTACCATGACTAAATTATCATTTAATAATACCGTTAATAAAAGTGGATGTTTATGGTCAGGTTTCACATACTGAATTATCATAGTGTTAGCCATAAACAGCAAAAATAGATGGGGGGTGGCTGGAAGACTGCTAGATGATGTAGAAATAGAAGTTTCTAAATAAATACCTGTAATCAGTGTATTCAAAAAGTGTTACTTCATAACGATATACTTACTAAACTAATGTTAGGCACAACACACAACGCTACTTTTTAGTTAGTGTTGATCCCTGAGCCTGAAAATCCTCTCTTTCAGTTTAGTTATTGAGTTGACAGGGCAGCAAAAGAATTTGATCAAAAAATCAAAAATGTCCTTAAAAATGTCCTGATTTAATCAGTCTCTCATCGCCCAAGCAGTCTTTTCAAATTCTGTGATTGCAAGGACCTGTGGCTCAACCTCTGAATAAAGACCACATCTTTCTATCTCTCTCGCCTTATTTTTTTCTCTTAATATAAAAATATTTTCATCATTTCCAGCACTACATACTGCACCACCTACTCATACACACCAGTGGAAATGCATTCAGTACCCGTTACTCACTGATAAACACTCTGATTGCCAATTATGTTTACAGTTGTATATTTGATTCATTAAATGAACCAATTTGCCTTTGTAAGGTTTCCATGCCTGCTATGTTTTACTTGACAGTCATAACAGGTCATAGTCTTTTAAATCGTGACTGGTAGATGGCTATTTCTATTCCCAGTGATACACCATTGTTGTGTTTTTTTTCTATGTAATAAAGAGTCTTTCCTCCTACATATTTGGTGAAAGCAGTCATTTTCCATGATGAATCCCTCCCACTCCCTTTCTCCTCTCAGTGTAACTTTAATGCATACACACACACACACACGCACGCACGCACGCACACACACACACACACACACACACACAAACACACAAAAACGCACACTCACACAAAACAGAAAAACAAACCACACTGGCCCATCATCCATCTCTCCATCTTGCTCCATATAAAAAAAATTAAATAAATAAAAAAATGGACTGTGCCAACATTCTCAGCCCCCTCTCTGCTTTATTGTGGTGGTGGCTGCCCTCCTTCTTGTGAGTGTGCAGTGATATGCTGGATATTCCCTTAATCTATGGCTCTTACATAATCGGCAGCAACATCATTCACTGAGCCACTGGCTGTCTCCCCGTGTCACTCTCTGTGGTTATCACACAGTTACAGGGATGAATAAAGGATTGAGAGAAAGGGCTGGATGGATGATATACTATAGCTAGATGGATAGATAAGACATTGTTGAAAGCGATGAGTGAACTATATCGATGCAGGGGGCATAGTTTGCTGCAGATGATGGATATACATGGGTTGGTTGGGTGTGTGTTGCAGATTATATCTGCATGTGAGTTATGTGAGTGCAACAGTGGAAAAAGTGAAGGGTGTTATGTTTCACTGTTTATGTGTGGACAGCACATTTAAGCAAAAGTAGCAGGAGAGAGACAAAAGGGAGATCTGTGTGTGCATGTGTGTGAAATAGAGAATAGAGGTCTTACAATAGTAGCAAAGCATGGACTAAAGAGAGGAAGGAGGGAAAAAGAATATTGTTTGTTATTTTAACGTTTTAATGATAAAAAGGGTGAAATGGAATCATGGATAAGTTGCAAACAAAATCATGGTTTTCTGAGGCAGAGAATGTAAATGATTTCATTTATCATGTTCTGTTTACATTGTAGATGTGGCACATTTTACTGCAAATGAGAAGGCCATGGAAAACAAATAGGACAAAAAGAATTTAGGGAAAAAAGATTAAAAGTAGAATCAAATCTACGCTTGTCAAGCGGGAACAACATGCCAAAGCAGGGGTAAGATCTCCCATTGCTCACAAAACAACCTTTAATTTTCTTTGCAGAAATTCACAATATATCACAAACACTGCATTGATATAACTGCTTCATCTGTGCATATTTGTCAGCTGTACATTACATGTCATGAAACTCCCATTCCACCAAACCCTGTATCTCTTCAATTTAATTAAGGGGCCATGGGGACTTGGCATGGTCTACACTTGTTAAAGCCTGCCTTTCTCATTTTACATGTCGTGCATCACATCCACCAACAATGATGCTTTTTTTCTCCACATTTTTATATTTTATGCAAACAAAAATTAAAATTAAATTTCAGGTAATTTGGTATTTGTCTTATTTTTCTGTTGTTTTTTTTTATTCTTCTCTTGGTTATGGTTTTTGCATGTTTGCATGTTAAATGTCATTGTGAAAGACTTTGCTGTTAAACATTTTTTCAATATTGTTATTGTTGTTTTTATTAGATATTCGATTGAAGACAATACTCATGCATCAAAACAAAGTTATTTAAGTTAAAAGGCAGTTTTAAGAATTTTCAGTGAAAAAATGGAGGGAACAAATCACAACCATCTGCCATAACACTAAAATGGGAACATTTCTAATATTAATAAATCAGAATGCAAACTAAATCTTCACTAAATAGAGGATAAACAACAAATATGAAAATGAAAGATGCTGGTAAATGGGCTACCATTACTACCATTATGGACTATATACTGCTTTTCTCAAAGTGCTTTATACAACTTGCCTCATTCACCCCCATTCATATAAGTACTTTGTCCTATGTGTGTTTGTGTTTTCTTTGTGTTTTCTATCTAACATTCACACAAATTCTTACTCCAATGGATGCATTGGAGAGCAACTTGGGGTTAGTATCTTGACCAAGGATTTTTGGCATGCAAACTAGAGCAACCAGAGATAAAACCACCAAATTTCCAATTAGTAGATTACCTGCTCTTTCTCCTTCAAGATTTAATAAAGGAATTTTTGGACACAAGCACAAGTGTGCGATCCATCACATTTCTCTGTGGAAAGTCTGATGCTTTCTAATTGCTGTAATTGTCTCGCTTCAAGAAATACCGGACCATGTAGGAGACTTCTGCTATATGATGGGTCACCACTGCTGCTGTCCATGGAGCATTCTCTAAAAAATGGCACTATAGTCAGAGTTAACTAAAATAATTCAGGTGCTGTTTTATAGCAAACTCCTCTTTAACTGGGATTAGACAACTCAAAATTCAAGAATTAGACTCAGAGTAGATTAAACAAAAGGTTGCATATGGTAGTACTCGCCTTTTTTAACACAATCACTGTTTTTTTATCTACTGCTCTCTGTTTGCCGCACAGATGTGCTTATGTCATACTGACAGAGCCAACATAAACTGAGAAAAGAATGAAACACTGAAGTTGTTATATAATAGCACAGAGCAAAGAATGGATTTCATCAGCTAGAGAGAGACAAACACAAGCTAGACAGGATGAAAAAAAATACAGAAGCTTAGCAAGATACCAAAACTGAGTCAAGTCAAACCTCAGATCTAAATAAACACAAAGAGTGGAGAGAAGAACCTGATATACAACATAGAGAGATGATCTCATAATGCGCATGTTATATACCTCAACCTTAGAGCCACAAGCTCCACTGGCCACCTCACTTTAGCCTTTTTAGCCCTTCCCAAACAAATGGCACATATTTCACAAAAAAACTGCATCCCATCTTCTTTTAGTTATAGTTCAGAAACACCAAAACTAATAAGTAAATTGCTAGAATTTGTGTAATTCAAACAGGAGCATTTATCAAAATGTGCAAGCCATTTCATAGTGCATTTGCAACAAAATAAATAAATACACTTTGCTTAGTATTAGCCAGATGTTCCTGAGCCACATTTTTGTAAATGCCATCCTCCATTCATTTGCTGGGATTAACCAATTTCTAATGTTTAAAGCTGGAGCTACTACTACACCATCGTTTTCTGCATGTCCTTTATTATTTTAAATTTAAATTTATTGTTGTAAAGAAAAGCAAAAAAGTAAAGGTGGTATTATTTTACTTTTGTGATATTTTAGGTGATATTAAGATATCTTATCTGAAAGCAACAACAGCAGGCTGGCCATCTTCAGCTAGCTAATTATCAGAATATTTGTTGACACATGTAAACAGAAGTTTGAAAAGGTGAGCTAGACTTACTGAGGACACCTCTACATCATTCCCTGCGGCCACAGCGGGAGCTGCGGCTGCAGCGGCTGCCTCCTGAGCTGCTGCCTTCATGGCTGCTGCCTTCCGGTGCTCCCTGTTGGCCTGTAAGGTGGAGAAGTAGTTGACAGCTGCAAACTCAATTAGGGCGGAGAAGACAAAGGCAAAGCAAACAGCAATGAACCAATCCATGGCTGTGGCATAGGAGACTTTAGGGAGTGAGTGGCGGGCACTGATGCTGAGTGTTGTCATCGTCAAGACAGTGGTGATACCTGCATATGGGAAGGAGACAGAAGTAGAATTTAGTAACATATACATCTTGATTTAAAAATTTCTAATAATTCTGACATGTTTGGTTATAATGCAATAATATATTGATTAAAATGCAAATATGAATTAATTCAATTCAATTCAGTTCAATTGTATTTATACAGAGCCAAATCACAACAACAGTCGCCTCAAGGTGCTTTATATTGTGATTGTATTGTGATTACACAACAACAATCAAATTTGGATGTATAAGATTAGTTGTTTTGTTCCACTTATAGACTTACAGTATTTAGTTATATAAACTGCTCATAGCTCAATATTTATATTTAATGCATAAATCAATATTCTGTTGATCTTTTTAATGTTATTCTTCTAGTTATTCAATTCCTTTAAGTTATTTGTACAAAATCTCAAGTTCAAGTGGTTATTATAATCAATAAAGTAAACCATGCCTTAATCACATAAGAAAAAATACAGTATAAGGTATACAAGGGGTATACCAAGGAATCTAAGGGTGAAGGAGATTTAGCAATGTATATAGTTTTTTCACATAAATAATCATGTTACACAATGCCACTAAGTGTTGATGAAAACAATACAGAGCTTTGATTATGAGAGACCAGTGCAATCAGTTGTTAAACTGCCACACACAGAAAGTAACATATTGTTAAATAAGGATGCTGAGCCTACCTGTTTAAATTGAGTCTTTTTTTCCTCAAAATCTGTAGATCAAATCTTAGAAATCATTTATCATTTTACCCAAATTTTTACACCACTTATTACGATGGTGTTTAACACCAAAAAAAAAGAAAAAAACTATTTTACGCATGTCAGGATTTTAAAGAGAAAGCACTGCTGTTCAAACAGAACATCACTGTAAACCTGCAGTTTGCTAAAGATTACCAGCCAAAGGATTGTCTGAACACTTTTTTTCTTTTGATATATGAGTCAAAAATAGAGCTTTCTGGTTGAAATGAGAAGTTTATGTTTGGAGAAAGAAGAACACTGCATTCTAGTATAAGAATGCAGTGGATAATGATAACAACATGAAACATGGTGGTGAGAGTATTGTAGTTTGGGCATGTTTTGATGTATCTGGTCCAGGGCAGCTTGCCATCTGTAATGGAACAATAAATTCTTAATTTTACCAGAGAAAACGTGAAAGAAAAAGAGAACTAATAAACAAACAGTGTTCGGTTGTTCTACCAAAACATTTTTGTAGTAAAAGAAAGCTTGTGTTTTGGAATTATCAGGTAAAGGTTCTGACATAAATCCAGCAGAAATGATGTGGAAGGACCTGGAGCAAGCAGTTCATGGGGAAACCCACTAACAATGCAAAGCTGAAGCTCTTCTGTAAAGCTGGATGGGGTAAAACTGGTGAGAATGGTTGGCTCAGCAATTAGCAGAAATGTTTAGGTGTTTATTGCTTCTCAGAAAGTAAAAAAAACAAAAAACAAAAAAAAGCTGACAGTAATAATCCACACACAAATATGCAATACTGGGACATTTTTCTAAAGAAGGAAATGATCAAGTGTGACATTTATGTAAAATCTGACTGTCTTTATCTGGTCTTAGGAATTGTTTTGAAAACCTGATTATATTATAGTTCATATTATGCAGATATATAGATATTTTAAATAGGTACAATTTTGTGTGTGACATAAAACTAAATCAACATTAATTCAATCCAGTGGTCGTTAACCTAATTATTGGGAAAAATCTTACAGTTGCTAAATTTGAGATTTCATATTTATACTTTCATTAAAATATCAATAGTATCAGCAGTATCCATGATGAAACTGCAAAGAAACCATCATGTTGGACATAATAAGCTAACTTGACATGCACTTTTATACATCTTCTTTCGGCTGCTTCCTTTAGGGGTTGCCACAGTGCATCATCTGCCTCCATTTCACCTCATCACTTATATCCAATTCTATCATCCCTACCCTCTACATGTCCTCCCTTACCACATATACGAACCTTCTCTGTGGTCTTCTTTTTTCCTTTTGCCTAGCAGCTCCATCTTTAACATCTTTTGTCCAGTATACCCTGTGTCCCTCCTCTTCTTATGTTCACACCATCTCAGCCTTTTCTCTTACTTTCCCTCCAAACTACTGAACCTGAGCTGTTCTTTTCTGTTCATTTCAGCTGTTCATTTCTAATCCTGCATCTCCAGGTACCAATGGAAATCTTAGCATCATGTCATTAATATTTATAGGCAAACATATATTCTTAAAAAAAAGACACATTGCACATCATACAACAAACGATACCATGTAACACAAGTTCAGATATTGATGGCATAAATCTTTAATATAATGTATGTGTATATGATGTAACAAGAAAATAACAGAGCCAAGCAGAGCATATTTTTTTCCCATGGAATATTTTTAACATGTGCCAACAGCTCTGTTTTATGGCATATAACTAGAATGTGGCATTTCAACTCAGGAAGTGTTGCCAAAAAGTCACTTGAAGGAATGCTAATCTGTCCATAAGCAGACTAACCCCTGCCCCCACATTGGCACGTCGGTAAAAAGAGACCAAACATCTATAAACATTCTGGAGAAAGTCTTCCAGGCTGTATGGTATTTGCTAATATTTGTTTGCTTGCCTAATATGAGCTACAGACAAGATGATAGAGAGAGATGATCAGAAGGAAGAATAAACATGTGGGAACTTGAAGCTTAGACTAAGACTCCAGTATGCCTTTACATTTTTTTTCTAAACTTTTAACAATTCTGATGTAATTAAGTACAGACTACAGATTTCCTTTGAGTATATATAAAGTAATTTTCATTTGGGGGAAGAGTAGTTTATCACAAAAAAGGTCCATTACAGGTGCATTTTAGATATAACATTTAAAACATAGCCCCTCAAACTACTTAATTCATAAATAGAAATGATCTCTAGTTCTTAATCATTGAATAAGAATTCCCTTTTTTCCCGCCCAGATTCCATCCTTATTAAGTCAGATAAAGATGCTGACAATGAACATCTCTTTTAATAGCCCATTACCAAAGTACATATCTAATTCACTTTCATCAAGCTAAAGCAAGCAGGGATAAAGGGCCATTGAACACTGTTCCCATGCTTTTACCAAATGTGCACTGTAGTTGTGCACTTTTCATTAGCACTGTAGGAACTTATGGGGGATTCAATGCACCTAATAATGACTCAAAAACATTTTCTACACAGCACTTCAGTGGTGAAACCTAACAACTCTCAAATGCAACCTCCTCCAACAGTCAACCAGTCTGACTGTTTCAATCTGAAGCACAAGTTAAATGATTGCAAAGGAGAGGAGGAACATGGAAAGAAAGCCTGTCAGGGTAGGAGGGAGAGGCAAAAGAAAAAGAAAGAAAGAGTGTAGGAGGGAGAGGGATGAAGTATAAAGACAGGATAGAAATTAAATGCTTGGGGCATTTATGGGCTTTTATAAGAAAAAAGCAAGGTACAAATTAGGCCACACTCAATTAAGTCTGTAAGACTTGTGCTCAAGGGACTTTCAGCTTTTAGGTTGTTGACAATTCAGCACGCAACATGGTATGGTTTAATGCACTGTCAGTGTCAGGCCCGTCTCCAGAACAAAACAACCTAGGGTGCGTCTGAAATAAATGGGAGTGCACTAGCTCTGGGGCCTCAAAACGGTGGTTACCTGCCAAAAAATGATTATCCGATTAACACACACAACTATTCACTGTTTATCTATTGTTGTAGCAAAGGTATGTCTTGTGAAGTCAAAGAAGTGTTTAAAGTTCATATATGAATTATGAATTTATAGACACAGCAATTGCTTGCTTTGCACTCTCTTAATATATGTTTTGTATGTTTAATATTCTTACACCTATAGGTCACCTATAACTTCTCTGTTCTTCTCAAACTTAACTAAACTGTCTATCTTTTAGCCACCACGCAAAACTTGTGTGTTAATTCAATTTATTCAAGCAGTGGCTTTTTGGCCATCACTTGCAGTGCAGCTTGTCTTGTACATAATCTCTTGTGTCTTCTGTCCTAGATTGAGAATGAGCAGGGGGTTTTTTTGTTTGTTTGTTTGTTTTTTGGGGGGTTTTTTTTGCTTGTCTGTATCTTTTCATTCAAGCCAGTATTGAGTGAATTGAAAACAGCAGGATGAGTGAGGCTAATGAGTTGCCACAGATGTGCTTTCTACATGAGGCTTCAACTTCCATGCAAACATTAATGACGGGGATCTATTCTCTGAAGGAGAATGCAGGCTTGTTGGAGCGCTGGCTCATTTCCAAAGACAAGCGCTAGCACTGCTTCTGTGCACAGCTGCATCTTGAGTTTTACAAATGATGGAAAATTCTGTTAAAAATGATAGCAAAATCTGTGCACTTTTGCACATTATCCTCACTTTTTGCATCTGTGCTTTTTCTCTCTTTCTGTTGCTGTCATTTCTCTTAGCCTATCTCTGTTTTTGTTCAGTGTATCTCACCCTTGCTGCTCCTGAGGCTAGAGCTTGGTAGCACTGTAGCGTAATGTAATGTGAGCAAGCGGAACCTGTGAGTGCTCGGAAAAGGGCCAAGTAAACATCCTCCCCCTCTCAGCCCTTGCATGACCAATTTCAAAAAGGACATCTATTCCCAATTAATTCAGCTCCACCACAGTGGAGGAGGAATAGAGATAATGAAGGTAAAAACTGACTGTGATGACTGTGGTGGTCTTTGTTCTATTGCAGGAGGTTTCATTTTAAAGACAGTTGCAGTTTAATTTAGGGTGCAACAAACAGAGAAAATATATTTGCTTAAAGTTTGTAAAGTGAGAGTCAGGAGTCATGGGGTCAACCAGTGGGAGGCGAGTCAGTAAATCCAGACAGTTTATTATCTGGCTTTTTGAACTTTGATACTTTACTAAAAATAAGATTCACCATGATGTGTAAGCCACAACAAAATAATGGATGTTATATCCTTGGTAAAGCTATTCTTGGCTATTTTGTTCAGCTAATTAATGTGCACTCAAGTCCTGTCATAATCTTAGACTATTATATATAACAGCAATCGTGCAAAATTAGAACTGAGAAAACCTGACTTAGAAAAAAATTATTTACAAAAATTTGCCAGAGTGCCCCTCCGTGAATCGCTACCTTATCGTGGTGGAGGGGTTTGTGTGTCCCAGGGATCCCAGGGGCTATGTTGTCTGGGGGCTTTTGCCCCCTGGTAGGGTCTCCCATGGCAAATTGGTCCTGGGTGAGGGACCAGACAAAGAGCGATTCAGAAAGACCCCTATGAAAGAAACATCAAGGGAACAGTTTACCCTGCCCGGGATAGGGTTACCGGGGCCTCGCCCTGGAGCCAGGCCCAGGGAGGGTGCCCGAGGGCGAGCGTCTGGTGGCCCGGCCTTAGTCCATGGGGCCCGGCCGGGCACAGCCCGAAAAAGGGACATGGGCCCATCTTCCCGCAGGCCCACCACCCGCAGGAAGCGCCGTAGGGGTCGGGTGCAGTGTGAGTCGGG
>VVHJ01007407.1:20323-39687 GCA_015107715.1 Tylochromis polylepis
AAAACAAAGTGGTGGTCTTAGGATACCTTTTAGGGCACAGGTGTCAAATTCCAGTCCTCGAGGGCCGATGTCCTGAAACTTTTCCATGTGTCCCTGCTGCAACACACCTGAATAAAATTAGTAGGTCATTAGCAAGACTCTAGACTTTAGTGCATGCTGAGGTGGCAATTCAGCCATTTGATTCATGTTACAGCAGCTCATGAGTGAATGAACATGGTGCAATAAAAGTACTTTTAGAAGTACATTTTTCCAAACACATCTAATTAAATTTACTTGAATAGGGTTAAGGGGTTGCCACCTCAGCATGCAGTCAAGTTCTATACTCTTGCTAATGACCTACTAATTGTATTCAGGTGTGTTGCAACAGGGACACATGGAAAAGTTTCAGGACACCAGCCCTCGAGGTCTGGCATTTGAGACCTCTGCCCTACAGAATCAGCAGCTTTTAAGGCTGGAGCGCCCCTTACTGGTGACCAAAGGCACCAACCCTCAATTTATGCTTGAATAGTTAGTGTGTGACTTCCTTGTTAAAAGTTTCATCAAAGATGATGAAAGCAACCATAATAACCACTTTATACCACAATGCCTCCAATCTTTAGGGATGGGTATGATACTTCTTATTATTTTCTTTATTTTGACAAAATAATGGGACTACATGTTGATTATCTAACTATTCAAAACTGCCATCATTAGTGACATGATGCTTTTAACCCTCATGTTGTGTTCCGGTCAAATTTGACCAATAAAAGTTTTAGCTCCAAAAAATGTAGTTAACTTCATCAGACTGAACTAAGACTCCATGCCTTTGTCCATAAAGAGGATTTCAACTCACAAAATAAATTTGATTAATTTGCATACAGTTTAGATGGTTTTATTCAACATTCATACACTCTTGGTATTCCCAGTCAAAAATGTCTGCCAGCACCATGGCAGGTAGATATAACCTAAGTTAGGCTCTTGATTACACATTTAGTCACTACACTGGTGAGGAGGAGAGAGGCTAGGAAATTGACAGTGAGCATGGATTAGATGAGGAAATGTCAGAATATAATACAGACCAAGAAATGACTGATGAAGAGGAATCCAGTGATGACGATGATGGCCATGCTGAAGCTGCTGTCACATTCAAGTCAAAGAATGGGAACTTATCCCCACCTGAGAATCAAGTTAGGCTTTCAGCTGAAAACACCATCAGGACCTACAAAATATGTATATCCGGGACTGATCAAATCCCTCTTTGAACAGTTCCTGACTGAGTTCATCAAAACCAAATAAAACCATAGTGGTAAACATGACGACCTTGGAGGGGAAACAGATTTACAAAGACAACTTTGTAAAGAAGGTGAAAATCCCAGAAAGACATTAAAGCATACGTGAGTAGTGTGTACCGATCCAAAAATGAATCTACCAGCAGTTTATGGGATGCAGAGTTTGGACAGACACTTTTTTGGGCCATCATGCTGCTTTACATGTTGTTACGGGTGAATCATTTTAACAACTGTGACACAGGACCAGGCCGTCATCAAACTGGTTTGGGGTAAGTCTGTGGAGCTCCAGCCACTCATCTATATCCCAAGTTGAAACTTCACAGTGGATGAGCATCTGGACGCTTTAGGGGACACTGCCCTTTCGAACAGTATATGCCAAGCAAGCAGTCTAAATGTGGCATAAAGACATGGGCAACATGTGATCTAGGACAAGTTATGCCTGGACCATTCAGGTTTATATTGGGAAACCTGCAGATGGTGTTCCTGAAAAGAACCAAAGGTTGTGGTTCTGGAGATTGAGTGGAGGTCTCAGGGACATAAGATGATCATTTCTTCATCTCCTACGCTCTCGGTCAGGAGCTGTGTCAGCAACAAGTGCAGTTTTGGGATGCTTTCCTCTGTACACAAATAAAATATTCCTGGTCACTTTTGACCAGGAACACAACAGGTTACATAATGTGACTGTATAAAACTTTTAAATGGTTTCAAAACAAATGTCCATTGTAACATTGACCCAGAGTAATCTGTAACACACAGTATACTGTGTTTCATCTGATTATTTCTTAAAATCAAAATAATACAGAAATTATGTTTTTTAGAACTCAAATTCAAGGTGCATGAGCTCAGATTAATGAGATTAATAAAGTGGGAACACAAAATTGTTTGACACGAAATGAACACAACATGAGGGCTAAAGTCCGCTCATAGGTCTATAGTCAGAACACAAAAAATGACCCAGTTTCTTTCATTGTTAAGAAGTGCATGTTACACAATAAGCATTGTATCTAGTAGGACATGCTCACCTTCAAAGATACAGTGAAAGACATAAATAAAGTAAGGAAAAAGTGCGTTGAAGGCCAAAGTTTCTTCAGCTTCACAATTCAGCCTCATACTTTAATACCACATACTCAGAGGGCTGTGGCGACCCCTACAGGAAACAACAGAAAGCAGAAGAAGAAGATTGAGTATGTTTTATCCTTTTCCTTGGTATCATGGTTTGGAAGTTTATCTGTAAAAGAACAGAAAGCAGAAAGTTACTCAGCCAAAATGTTAAATCGTCTAAGAGGCTGATTGGTGAACCACAGCTGAACCCGGCATCCTTGTGCAGACAGTTATAGCCGCTGGCTGGTTTGATTTTACTTGGCGACTCTCAGCCTTTGCGTAGCAACTTTGAGTTTCCTGCTTCTGGAAAAAAGGTTTTAGTGCAGAACAACACTTTGTTCCAAGATCCAACACTCAAATGAACAAATCTTAGCTCTGCTTGGCTAAATTAAGCTGTTTGAATTCTCATTATTATTATTAGTTTATTTATTTTTTTAATTCATTCAGCATTTTGTATTTTACCTATCTGTTGACTGTGTTTGTATGTAAAATGTCCACATGAGCATGGATGGCTCATTACTACAGATCAAATCTACCTATGGTTGGGTTGGTTAGGTTTGAGGCCTAGAAACAACAGGAAATAACATGAATGTGTAATAAATTCAACATGAAGGGTGGAGGTCATGGATGTTGTGGAGGAAGTAAAAGGAAAAAAAGAGTAAAACAATGCATTCAATGTGATGAGAAGACCGCTGAAATGTTATTTCAAAACAAGCCGTTGCTCCTTAAAAGGATGTCAAAGGACAATTAACCTGCAATTAAACAGTAGCTCGAATCTACTTTGGGTTATCGAAGCAAAATTCTTGCACTTGTGACCTTTTTTTAATTTGTATTCAGAATGAGAGCAGGAGGTTTTGGCTGTCACGTCAGGAAAAGCCGTGTGAATACAAATCAGCATTTACATAACGGTAGGTAACAGAACACTGGCTGCTCTGTGCAGCTGCCAAAGCAGGTATGTAACACAGGACACACTGTGATACAGTGAACACATAAACTCTGACACGCATACATTACATGTAATTGAACCAGTAATTTTAAAG
The DNA here is from genome assembly GCA_015107715.1 of Tylochromis polylepis. Taxonomy (NCBI): domain Eukaryota; kingdom Metazoa; phylum Chordata; class Actinopteri; order Cichliformes; family Cichlidae; genus Tylochromis; species Tylochromis polylepis. The sequence continues at coordinate 23,733 of VVHJ01007407.1, forward strand.
CCATCTGGTTTTAAAACGCTTTATTCACTCACACCACTGTTTTGTTCACATGGAGATAAACACACTTCCATTTCATTTGCACTTGAAGGATTATTCCTGATTATTTTGGAGAAGTGTTTGGCCTTCCTTTTGTAAAAACATCAAGTTAGGATTTTTACTTAGTCAGCACTTTAAAGAATGACTGGAGCTTAAACAGTGCTCACCAGATTTTGGTGAAATTTGGGGCAACACTTGCACTGATCTTTAGGAGCTCAGACCTAATGTTTGTGGTAAACCCATGCAAAATATTCACTAAATCTCATGAGCAATATATCTTCCATTTTGGAAAGTATAGTTCTCTTCTAGTTCCACCAACATCTGTAATATGTCTTCTCTGAAGTGTAGTATTTCATTATGTAAGAGCCCAAGGGCAGATTTAGTGCTGAACTCCACACCACCAATGAAATGAAACATTTTGATGTTAAAAAAGCCCAGCCCTTTTACCCAAGTGTCCCCTCGTGCCTGAGGAGAAGTGCATGTTCAGCTATGAACAGAGGAATGATCCCAAAATCGTGACAGTTCATTTCTGTAAGCAGCAGCAGCTGTAGGAAAACAGCAGACTGACAAAATAATCTGAACTCACTGAGAAATGTTTTTCCAGCTCTTTAAACAGCAACTTACACTCATCTTATAAATACACAGACATGTAAAACAGAAAGTTAACCTCAGGGTGCATATCAGGACACAATTAAAAATCATTTTTAGCAGGTTCTGAAATTATTTAAGTACAACCTCAGATGAGTAACAGTACATGATACATTACAGTGTTATTATGTATCTAAGAGAAATTCAGCAAAATGCTGAAGCAGTGAGTGAAAAACTAACATTCAATAGCTTGTAGAACCACCTTTACCAGCAATAACCTGAAGTAATCCTTTTCCATATCACTCTTCACAATGATGTTTCACTTCACTGAGGTTGCAAGCATTCATATACATAGTTCTCTTTATAAGGTCCCACCACAGAATTTCATTAGGTTGAGGTCTGGACTTTGACTGAGCCACTGTTTTCTTTTTCAGCCATTCGGTTTGCTGCAGTGCTTGCAGGACCCAAGCTTTAGCTGACTCCAGAATACTTTGGTATACAGTGTAGGTCATGGTCAACTCATTAACTGCAAGGTGCCCAGGTCTTGTGTTTACAAAACAAATCCAAATGCATCACCCACTGTGCTTGACAGAGGATTTTTTTAAATGTCCTGATAGATAAAAGGATAAAATCTTAGAACTGAAAGTGGGTTTACTTTTTCTTTTCTTTTTTTAATTTTTTTTTACATGACTGTATCTTTATGAAATAATTGCAAGCTGTTGCTTTAAAAAAATTCCTTTTTTTCTTTCATAAAAATTTATTAAAAGTTTAACATTTGCACACAGACACCAGGACAGCGTACACTGCTGAGTAGTGCCACATGTATAACCTTGAGTTTCAACTCACTATCTCAACACTTACAGCTTAAAATCTTTGCTTTCCTGTGAATCAGTTCATCCCTCCAAACACAGATCGATGATAAACTAGAAATTTTCATTGTTTCAAGTACATAAAGAAATGCACTAATGTAACTAATGCACTAATGTGGCTAAGTTACTCTGGAAAGTATATTTTCCTCCTTCTGTATGTTGCAAGTTTTCTGAGCGATGATAATTCATTTCTTCTAATATTTCTGGTAAATATTAGAAGAAAATTAAAATATGCCGGATATTATGTAGCCTATGGTCTTTTTTTTTTTTTTGTCACGTGCAGGGGGGATTGCATCAGCACCAAAAGCAACACGACCACGTTTTTGAACGGGGTTTGGTGCTGCCTTCAAGTCCTGTGCGAAGTTCGACCAAAGTTTTAACGCTTATTCAAAAAGCTAAAGAATAACTCCCAACATCTTACCTTCAATCTCCTTTCCAAATAGGATAATAATAATATCCCTCAGAAACATTTGCTTGTTTTTGATCCAGTTATTAAAAATTCTGATGTTCTTTATCTATCCCAAAAGTGAGTAGATTCCTGTGTTGCAGCAGTCACTTTTATTTGGGTGTAAAAACACGCTAAAGAAAAGCTCGAGAAAGTTAATAAAGTGAGGTGATATAGAATATATGAGCTCAGTAAGTAAATTTAAATGGTATATAAAAAAAAGGCTAACGAGTTTAACTCATCTTAAGGGAATATAATATATAATTAATAAAAGACATAAGAATGTTTTGCAGTTGGTATAAGTATTAGAGGTGTAGTTCAGTCAAAGTGAGCGCAGTCTCACTAATTTCCTCTGTAACAAAAACAGAGGACGGATCCCGGCTACTCAAGAGGATGCCATCCTTCCTTATGTCGAAGCGATGTATCCTGAACGCATCACCGATTTCTATGACTACTTGTAGTAACCAGTGCATCAGAGGCACACGCCTGTGGGTGGACCAATCAGAGCCTCCGATGTCATGCGACGCCAGCAGTGACATGGAGGGTGGGGGTGTAAACCTAAAACCGGTCCCACATCAGGAAACCCGGATAATACCGACAGGACTCACTGCAACACAGAACAACCTGCTGACTCCATCTGAATCACATTCCATCATGTCCGACTTTATCTCTGGGTGAGTGAATTATTCGTACTTTCCTTTTCAATTCTTTTAAAGACTAAAGACATCTGTGTGTGATTAGAACTACTGGTATAGGAAGACTGTATTTATGACGTATTAACTCCTCAAATACCAAATGCTCGCACTTCTGGCACACGTTTTCTGTGATGGAGGCTGGATTAACTTTGTAAAATCCATCATTTCTGTTCTGTTGAATGCGAATAGCTGCTTCTGTCCACCATCACTACGGAAACCGATACCCTCGAGCTGCTTAATTACGCTGGTCCTAATTAAACAAAACTGCCCGAGGCTTTAACATCTCTCCGCTCCGCTGGCAGTTTTCCTGAGTTCTTGCGCAGTCTGTGAAAGCGCAATTACGCGCCGAAGAGCTACAACGTGCCTACCAGCACTGATGGATGGGGCGGAAAAACCCCACACGCGATCCTCCGTGACGTCACTACAACCCCGCTGTCCCATTACTGGCACAGGAAGGTGGTTAATTCACAGTGAACACACACTGTAATCTCCTCGTTGCCGTAATGCTTCCATCATGTCGCAGTTTGTTTCATTTGACTACATGTGGCCCAGTGAGGGGTCCGTGAGTCAGCCACAGGCTCCACCACCAACACATGAAAGTGTAGGCTGGGTTAGTGACGGAGTGTACGTACCACTTTGAAAGAGGAAAAGAATGAAAACACTGGAAACAACTGAATAGAAAGATTAGAATATATGTTTTGTTTGTTTCATTCGGTGTTTTTAAATGTTGAGTACGTAAAAAAGAACATCTCTTCCCCCCCATTTCTATGTTATTATCGTTTTTTTATCCTTATAGAAAACAAGCATATACTGGCAATGTTATAGTGCATTTTTTTTAGTCCTGATTAAAAGACCTGATCGAAGCAGCATCATTAATACAGCCATCAGCTTGGTTCAGTGGATGACCCACTCTACCACCTGGGCTACTGCTGGTCCAACAAATACAAAATCAAAAGGAAAAGGATTTTTCCAGCCACTGTGAAGCTTCTTTCTGAACGAAAAAGAAGGTCTTTGAAGGGCTTTAGGGATTCAAAGGGCGAGATTAACTCCCAAACTCCTTCAGAGTCTTCAGTTATTCTTGTGGTAATTACACTGTGGTGATTTTAATTACAATAGCGCCACTTGGGCGGGTGAGTGGGGGAAGGGTTGGGATGTTTTGTAACACTAATGAACTGATTTAAAACTGAAATATAAACCTAACGTAGTTCTTCCCCTATTCATTCAAATTTTAAATCTCTTGTGTTATAGGCTAGCTGTAATACACGTGATATTTCCATTGGGGACATGCATCCGCTCTACAAATCAGTGCCTTACCACATGTGGTTAAGGCCTCTGCATCTACTGCATAGGATGAGGGGGGTGGCCAGAGGGGAACCATGCAGTGAAGCTAATTTGGCAGTTGGTGTGTAATAGGCAGAATAAACAAGTTTTCTGATGCTTTCTTGCTGACCCTTTTTTATGCTAATATTCAGCTTGATGTGCTTTAATAAGACACTTCGCCTGTCTTTGTTAATGGCTTATATATCGGATGAGCTTGTTAACAGCTCACGTTGATCTGGTTAGAGATAAAGTGTTTGTAGAAAAGAGCACAGACAGGTTAAACAATATTTAGTTCATTTGTGATTAAACTATTTACTTTTAGGGTTGTTTTTAAGGTTTTATGTTATTACATCGGTTCTGTTTCATGTGCAACAACTTAGTAGCTGTAATTAAGTGACTTTACAACATTTTATATTTATATAGTTAAAAAAAACAGTGCCACTCTCAGGAAATTAACAGGGTTATAAGTAAAGTTAAAGGGTGGTGCTGGTGGGCGAGATCAGAGCAAAGAGGGCAGAAAACAGTCAGTGTTGAGGTGAGAATTGACTCCTCAAATTTACAGACTACTAAAACTGAACGATAAAAAGTGCATCGATGTTTGGTTGAGAAACATTTCATACTGTTTACATCACACGGGAATTTTACTCAACCACCTGACTATGACACACTGTATGTTTACACAATAACAGGATATAAAGTGTGTTTGTACATGTCTGTTCAAGATATTCATTTCAGCTCAGGGACTGTACAGGATGCTCCTCCTCACAAATTCCATCAGCTAAAATGGCAAATCACTGTTATTTCCTGGTAAAGGAATGCAGTATGCAGTATGCATTTGTGTGTAAGAAGAAGACTAAAGCCTCTATCTCAGACCTCTGAGATAAATACTATAAATAAAAGCTGACTTTGTTTGGGTATCCTCACATGTTAGGTCACGTTCTGTTTTGAAGCACTGCATAACTTCATGTTTTCCATGTTTTCATATGTGAGTACACACATGGCTAATGTGTTTTGTTTTTTTCTCTGGCTTTCCAGCGTCATCTATGACGAATGCAAGACCACAGCTGATTGGCTGCTGTCCAACACACAGGTGCGGCCAATTGTGGGAATCGTGTGCGGTTCAGGCCTGGGAGGTCTGGCTGAAATGATCAAGGACCCGCAGATCTTCAGATACAGCGATATTCCTAACTTTCCCCGGAGTACAGGTATGCACAGCCTCCAGCTGTTTGGGAAACACAACTGTGTGTGTGTGTGTGTGTGTGTGTGTGTACATGTTTGTGACCTTTATTCAACACAGTCCCGTGGCATTTTATGAAACAGTCATAAGATTTAGTGTGCTGATCTTTTTTTTTCTTGGACATGAATTTTCATTATACTGCTCTTAAACAGGGTGAGTTGATCCATATTTTGAGGCTGGGGAATTTGTTGGTGGTTTTTGACTTTTAGACTTTGCTTTATTTTAAAAACTTTCTGAATTATTAGTAGAAACTGTTCAGTTAGGATTAGGAAATAAAAATACTGGATTAGGTGTAGAAAAAGATCACGGGGTTAAAATATAATAGATGCCACTTTTTTTCCACTTTTAGAGCTTCATCTTCTTGGTTGTCAAATCCAGCTTTCCAACTGTGCTGACTCATGACTACTTCACACTTTGCCACGAGATTGGTGTGTTATGAATTGCACTGGGTGTCTAACAGTGTGTGTGTGTGTGTGTGTGTTGCAGTACATGGTCATGCTGGCCGGCTCGTGTTTGGAACACTAAAAGGGAAGCCATGTGTATGCATGCAGGGCAGGTTCCACCTGTACGAGGGTTACCCCATCCAGAAGGTGAGTAGAGACGAAAAGCAAGCACAGGCAATAAAAGCTAGTAACAAGCTGATGCACACTGCATGGTTGCTGCATTTTGCTACAGCTTGTCATTTTTTTTGTTATCAGAGTCTTCTGGTCTAGAGAAGGTTCTTCCATTTAGAGCACCTTCCATAGCAGTCTGACAGGGTCAATAAGTTGTATTCAGTCAGAGGACAAAAGGAAACCTGAGACAGGGGTGGGGAGAGGAAGTACACAATCACAGTGATTTCTGGCTGGCTGAACATTGTAAATGTTCTTTCCAACAAGAATAATCTACGTATCGATACTCCACACCTGATGTTAGCTTTCCGTCCGTTATCCACGGGCTTTTCTGTGCAGTGTTTACAGTGGAACAGTTTATCTGGTAGAAAGTTATTCCCACAAAAAGTGCCAGCTCAGAGCTTTGCAGACACACACAGCTGCTGAGCATTTCAAATGTAAATCTCAGGTTTCTAAGGCCTCTGGAAGATTACTCAGTCTCAAACTTTTGCTGTGGAGTGCATGGAGACTGAACACTGAGAAAATTAGTACTCTCTTTGGCTTGGATGGCTCCTTAAATGTAATGTTGATCTAAGTTTGTTATGAAATCAACTGCTCTCGGGAGAAGACAACTGTATTCAGGTTAGTGGGGTAGGAAATTTCTTTGTGTCTATTGTTACATTAGTGTGTTAATAAATAAAAGTGAATGTGGCAAATCAATAACTGAAAGCATACCAATACCACATGGATAAAATGGACTGAGCAACGAGTCCCCAGTTTGATTCATTCCCCTTCTCTCTTTCCCAAATTTCCTGTCAGTCTCTCTCTCAGGGGTCACTATCAAACAAAATTTAAAAAGCAGTGAAAAAGAAGTGTTTCCTTCCACACATTTCATTTCTCTTGTGTTATTATTTAATGTTCGCTTTGCATGAGGTTTGCTTGTTTGTCTTATAATGTCTTACAATCCAAATACTAACAGTGCTTTGTTACGCAATTAACACACGTCTTTTTGTGTGTTTTATATTCACTTATTCATACTAGATCACATTGCCCATGCGCGTCTTCAAGCTGATGGGTGTAGAGACGATGATAATGACCAACGCAGCCGGAGGCCTCAACCAGGACTACAAAGTGGGGGACATCATGATCATCAAGGACCACATCAATATGCCAGGGTTTGCTGGGGTCAACCCGCTCTCTGGACCCAATGATGACAGGTAGGTGGAGATGAGGGAGGGGTAGAAGCAGATATTTAAGGTAGCATTTTTTGGTTTGAAGCTTTTCTAGGTAATGTTCTTCTCGGTACATTACACAATACATTTTGCTGTTCCAGTCATTATTAACGACCTTTTCCCTGTAGCTAGGAAAGTCATCCAGTATCAGTCTAAGGGTTGGGCACTTCTGTTGTTATAAATAAAGCAGGTTGAACGTGAACCTGTGTAATAAGAAGCAGTGGAGAAGATTTTGTCTGAATTAAAAACAAACTGTTATTAATGAGCCTTTCTTTACCTCAGTATAAACATTTAGACAGACCGACCAACAAAAACATTAACAAGACCTCGGAAAATGCCTCACCCTGGTGCTACACGGTGCTAGACTCTCAGCGTAGGTATGGTTGAAATTTAGTCACAGTAAAAGTATCCCTGGGGCCACAAGAAAGTCACCTTTTGGACTTAAGTTTGTTCAGTTGACACAAACACATTTACATGAATGTTAGAAAAGATGTGCTGCAGTAACAGAATTTGCTCGTTCTGGTACTTATTTTATTATAAATGACTGTTGTCCTCCTAAAGATGGCAAATTATGTTATATTTGTAAGGAACTCATGCTTCCCAAATCATTTGGCTAAATATCTCAAGTAAGTGAGGGCTACACTGCCATTGTGCGAACGACTGAGCTGTTCTAAGTTCCCTCCTCCACCATGACAAATGTGCATTGTTGAGCCCTCCCACACAAAACTGTGACTCTTCAGCCCTTTAACAACAATAAGCATTTGATTTTCAGGGTCAGCAAGCATGCCTGTTGTTTAGAATGGCTTCAGACTGGAAGCTTTGCATGGCACTTTATTAATGCTGGCCACAGAGCCAGGGTGAGACATTAACACCTGCAAAGTGGTGATGTTGTGGTTTATTTAAAATTATTAGGCTTATGATCAGCTTATAGCAAATAGGTTAATTGGAAATTTGAGATCAAAAGATCTTGCATTCATCTAGATTCATCTAAACTGAATGAACATTCAGTACATTTGTGAGCTTTTTATGTTCTCATGAGCACATTACAAAACTCTGAGTATCTATTTGTTGGGTAACCTCAGTACTAGTTGTGTAGATTCCGGTCCGTGGTCTTTTGTGTCAACACTCCCGTTCTCCCTTCAGGTTTGGCTTGCGTTTCCCCTGCATGTCTGATGCCTACGACCGCAAGCTCCGGCAGCTGGCGCACGACGTGGCGGCAGAGCTGGGCTTTAGTGAATTTGTGCGTGAAGGAGTGTACTGCGTCCTCGGAGGTCCCTCCTTCGAAACCATCGCCGAGTGCCGCATGCTGCACAGGCTAGGCGCTGATGCTGTCGGTGAGTTTTAAATCTTGCTCTCATACAAAAACACATCGACTTGTGTTTTAAGATTTCTACGGACCTCACGTTGTCCCTATCCCAAATCGTCAGAACTACAAGAGTAACCCACAGATATCTTTTTGAATGAATGGAGATCTGATCTGATCCAGTTTCAATATATACATTAAGTTTTCATAAAGGCTTAAAGCATAAACACAATAATACACATGGTCCAGTGTAACCCTGCTGATTAACACATCGAAGGAGCAAATTTTTTTATTACGACTGAGGCATGTTTTCCGTCTATGTACGAGTCTATTTGTACAACTACATGACATAAAATGCATACAGTTACTGTAATTTTACTATATTAAGTACAATTAGCTGCTTAATCCCTAAAATCATCCTATACCTAGTATGCTCTTCTTTCACACCACCCCTCTGCATGTCCTCTCTCACTACTAAATTTATACTCTGTAATTAAACTGATGTGACAGCAAAGAGGAAACACAGTGTGTAACTTTACATTATGGTAATGATATAAAAATCATTTTCTGGTATATTTCATGGAAATTCTGTAAAAGATGTTTTATTAGTTAACCAAAAGGATTATTTTGGGAGTCGGCCCTATCACAGTGTAGACACTTTATAGTACGATACACGGGCAGGTAATCTGTACCAGTCAGGTAGAACCAGTTCTAAAAGGGCAACACAGAGACTGTCAAAAAAAACAAAAAACTGGCTAAGTGCCATGTAAGGAGACAGAAAAAAAGGCTCTAGTGTCACAGCAAACTCATATAAGACAGTAAAGAATCAAGGAACTGGTCAGAAGACATGGTTCTCAGTCAGAAAGGATGGATTTATTGTTCTAGATTTGAGATTAGTTGCTCCTAGAGAAGAGTTCAGATAATCGTCTTGTTCAGGAAGGGGGGTAAAGCAGAGCACAAAGGTGAAGCAGTCAGTTTACTGGTCTAGGTTCCCACTCTCATCTGTGGTCACAAACTGTGCATCGTGGCTGAAAGAATAAAATCGCAGATCCATGTTTACCCTGAGAGATAACGTAAAGAGCTCTGAAACTCAGGAGGCGCTCAGGCTCCTCCACACTTAAAGCAGCCAGTTAAGGTGGCTTGGGCTTTTAGGAGGCCTGTTGAAAGTCTTATCAGATTAATTTACTCCTTAAAGCAGCTACTTAAAAATTTTTCTCATTAAGCTTTAATCGATTAAGCAGTCTCTTTTATGAGACAATATGCAAAATAGGCCATTTTCATAGGTAAGGCAAAGGAAAATTCTTGTTAGGGACTGTAAAACACAAAAAGGGCAGTTAATGGATAAAATAATAATCAACATATCAGCATACTTCACACAGACAAAAAATCTTATGCCTCTATAGAAAAAGAATGCAGAAGGTGCAATACACTAATATACCCAAAACTACCTCCAAATGAACAGTTCTTCTAGTTTAAGCATGCCTTCCCTCATAAGCTGTATGCCATTTAATTAGGGCGGTATATTGAGAACGTCAGTGTTATAACTTACCTTTTCAATTTTTAATGCAGGGATGAGCACAGTACACGAGGTGATCGTCGCCCACCACGCCGGGATGCGCTGCTTCGCCTTGTCTCTGATCAGCAACCGCGCAGTGATGGACTACGACAGCCACGAGAAGGCCAACCACGAAGAAGTCCTGGAGACAGGCAGGCTGAGGGCCGAGCAGATGGAGAAGCTCGTGTCCACCATTGTGGCTCAGCTGGAGCATAACATCAATAACTGATAGATGACCTGGTAGCCACCATCACTGCGCTTGATCTCTGCATCACAGCTAAAGGATTTCTATCAAAACGCTTAAAAAAAGCTATTTTTAAAGCACCAGGGCTTGGGTTTATGATGAACTACTTTCTTAGCAAAAACTTTTTAGTCTTACGAGCTTGGAAACTGGTCAACACATGAGCTTTGTTTACGTTTACACTGAGCTGTACAGATGCTGTTTTAGGACAAAAGTTCTCTTGACTATTTCCTGCTGTAGTATACTGTACTCTGTCCAGCTGAAAAGGGATTTAGTGAAACAGTGTCGTGTTATAAAACCTAAATTATTCATCTATTTATTCTCTCATTCTCTTACATTCCCTCACATCAACTAATCGCTAATATGAAAAACAGATGATAGTCACATTTTTTTATTTAAGAGGACCAACTCAGCATACGTTCCTGTCAATTTGACAAAAGTGGTAATAATGTTCCTTTTTTGTAGAAAAAATGTAAAATATAAACTATTTATAGAAAATGTATTTAAGTAGGTTTTTTATATTTGTTTTTAAAATGTATAGACGACACTGAAGAAAGAGACATGGCACAGTTATGAAAGAAAGTAGATTAGATGAAAATGTCTTGCCATTTCCTGTCACTGTGTAAACTAACAGGCCGGCTGTGCATCAGTCTGTGCTTTTAGTGGTACTTCACTAAGAACTGTAACAACTATGGCTCAGCTTTTACAATAAATTACTCAGTTGGAAAACTAAAGTGGTTTTTGTGTGCCATGTTTGAAACTTTAGGACTGAATGTGTCTGTGATCAATCACAGCATGTCACTGTCCAGTCATCTTGAAATGATATAAATCAATCTTCCTTTTCATGCTAGAGAGACTCAAAATTAAAGTCATGTTTTTTTGTTATTCATGTGCAAACATTTCCTGACTGTTCTTATCTTTTATTTGTGAAGCTAGTGTCTTTCATTCAAGCAATATTTTTGTACCACTGAAGCAGAGGCAATCCGATAAGAGTGATTCAAGTGACTCCTACATTTTTACACTTTTTTATATATTATTTTTAATATTCGGCTTCACCTAAAGGACAAAGAAAAATACTGTTGGACCAAAAAGGTGCAGAAATCCAAACTTTATCCACACTTAAAGGAGCCTGTTAGAAGAAAACTTTCCATTAAAGCACAACCTGCTAACTCAGTGTAAGCTTCCCTGAGTAAGAATTTAGTAGGTACTCAATTTGTTTCTCATTTTATCTGCAATCCTTATCCTCCTTTCTTATCACTGACAGCCTCCCCTAACTTTCCCATGAATTTTCTAGTCTGCATGCCACCTCTGATCCCTTTTTTACCCAAATATCACCCACTGCCACTTGTTCCTTTCCTCCTCCCATGAAAAGAAAAAAAAATTCCATGACGCTCAGGCACTGCTGTTTATAGCCAAACAAGGTCGTGAGAATTTTACAAGCTGTCTGTAATCCAGCATCCAAAAGAGGGCGATCAGGTGTCTGCACAAAATGTGCTGAATAACTAAACAAAGACTCATCCTGTGGCTGTGAAGGTTAGATTTATGGAAAAGTACACACATAAACCTTTGTGAGTCCTCAATGTACTGCAAGTAATTTGCTTGCTTTTCATAAAACTATGTTAAATACAAGGTGGTTGATATATTTTCACTTCTGGTTCCTCCTTCAGACAAGAAAGTCAAAGGTACTGATCGGCACTATTTGACTTGAACAAACCTTATATATTTGTTTTGAATTTCCACAGATAATACGTTCTACAATTTCCAGCTGATGTAAAAGACAGCAGAGGATAGATTCTGCTGAAGTGTGAGTGGAAATATATACAGGATGGCTAATAAGGCCATACAAATAGATTAATCAGTAACAATATTCAGGTAGGCTGTGGCATTTAAACAATGTTCGGCTGGTACTTTTGGTGAGCCTGTGTGAATTGTAGCCTCAGTTCCCTGTTCTTCGATGATAGGAGCGGCACCCTATCGGTGCCTATTATGCAGGTAACTGAGCGGCACGGTCTTCTGCTACTTGAGCTCATCAGCTTCAATTTTCTACGTGTTATACATTCAAAGATGCACCTCTGCATCTCTGAATGTACTCAAAGCAGTCTGGCCATTGTTCTCTGATCTCTGGCATCAACAAAGCATTTTAACCTAGAGAAGTGAAGCTCACTGGATTTGTTCTCTTTTTCAGATGATTTTCTATAAACTCCCCAGTTTGACTTAGATATTGACATGCACTGAGTTCCAGTCATGATCAGATATTTGCACAAGACAAACAGCTGAACAATAGTTGAAAACGCACATACAAATAATTTGTCAGCATGTGTGCAAGTTTTTAGTTAAGAGACAAAGGTTTAGATATTTCCGCTTCAGCTCTGTGTGATATTATTTAGCGGGGACACGATTACTGTCATCTCAGCTATAAAACTAAGAACACAGAAGCCCCGCCCACCTACTGTTTAAACCTTGTGAGAGGCATCCAGCTGACAGAAAGTTGGCTCAAAGGTAGGTGAACTGAGCTAAAGCAGGATGTTTTACACACAGGATAAACTGAGGGGTTGCATTAAAATGGCCCATTATTGGAGAAATAAGGCCCACTTTAGCTTTGAAACCATCCTCCGCTAACATCTTTGTGTGCATGCACGCAAAAAAAGTGTGTAAACATCAACTATTATGCAGTAAGTCTCACAAATATGACAGCTGTTCTGGAAAGATAATGTACAAGGAAAAGGAAGTGTTTTTCACACACTGTCTACCAGGACACACTGCACTAGGGCAGTTTTTTTGTTGTACTTTACAACCTGCCTAACACTCCCAATAAAAAGCCACATTAAAACTGTGGAATTTAACCCTACACACAAAGATAAACTTTAAATTTAACCAATAAGATTTTCCCCATTAATTCTGTGCAAGTGCTCTTTCTAATAATTGTGACAGGCCAACAGGCTGGAGCCACACAAAGGGGATAGTGAGGTAATAATAATAATGATAATAAAAATTCAGTTTTAGGCGCCTTTCAAAACACTCAAGGTCACCTTACACAGAAGACTGATGTCACAGTGTTGATGTGTCCATAAGGATAATACTGAAATATTCATGTTTACCAAGGTTAATGTTTAACATCATAGTAATAATCATACTTTAGCATATTTTCAACATTTATTAACAGAACAAAACCCAGAGTAAGGCCATATTTGGTAGTAAAATTGGGATATTTACTTGATGAAGGTGCAAATTTTTTTTTAAAAAGTATGTCAGATATGCCAGCATTATTTCTGTTTTGTTTTTTTTTCTAAGAATGAATGTGTTATTTCATGGATCTGTTATCTGGAGACCATAAAAGTAAATTTCAAGGTAATCCACTGCTGTTTAGAGATTTCAGTATAAACCAAGTGAGGTGACATAACTGTCACCGGAGCAATCCCACAATCCAAAAGGCTTGTCATATAAACTACAGGAAGCAGTTTTATCCAAATGATCTCAGGACTGTTACAGCCTGTATACGACTCAATCTAACGTCTCAGTGTTACAGGGTTTCTCCTCTTTGAGAGCCTGACAGTCCAAGAGAAAACAGCGAGTGACGAACACAAAGCATGAAGAGGTGGAATAATGCAAAGAGACAGTGACAAGTGCACTACATAATTTCCTTAGGGATTAATAAAGTATTCTGATTCTGATTCTGACTAGAGGCTGATGTCCTTGTGACAGGACTGTCCTGAGAGCAGTTTTTATGTAAGAGGGCGTAAAATACATGAAGTTCACAGGCATGTCGTTGCTGTGGGGTTCCTGTAATAAACATAAAAGTGTGAACTCCGTTTCTGTTCACGCAGCAGCATAGTTCCCTTTTTGCACAGTCACCCTGGATGAGTTACAACGCCCTCTGCTGGCATCTCATCTAATGGAATGACTGCAAATCTGATGAGTACATGGCATGCTGCAGTAGTGTCTGGTCTGCGATTTCAGTCTGTTGTTAGGTGGTCGGCAGGCAAGTTTCACGGATAGAAATCACATGTTATTGTCACTTCAATTTGATTTGATTTATATAACGCCAAAACACAACAGTCGCCTCAAGGCGCTTTATACTGTAAGTTAAAGACCTCACAATAATAGAGACATTTAATTGATGTGTAATTAAAATGCTACAATGCTTATACAAATGATAAGTGCATAAATGTTAAAAAAACAAAACAAAAACCGTGTAGGTAGGTGTTTGTTAGGTAAAATAACATCTAATCTAGATAAGGACATTCAGAAGCCTAAGATTAGTTGCCAAGACTATTGCTGAAGTCTTGTAGTTTGCAGGGAAGCAGACAGAAATTTGGTGGATTACAGTAGGATGCTATAATCTGAGCAATGTTCAGATGACTGATTGCTGACCGAGTAAATTAATTCGCAAATGCTGCTATTCAATATCTTGTATGTGTTACAAAATCAAATGCTTGTTTTTTTCATGTCTTTCATGTAATTGGTTTTTGGACTAGTTTTTTCCTTGTGAACCTGTTGGTGTGTCATCAGGGCAAAGCTTCTTCCTATTAAAACCAACAAGAACTGTTACAAAGGTGGTCCCATAGCAACAGCGTGTATATGTCTTTGTGTCTGCCTGTTGAATATGTGAATGTCTTCGGACGCAAAGGTTATTCACGATACAAAAAGTTAAAGCTGTGGTTTTCAAACTGTGGGGTTGGCCACTTTTTTAATCAGCAAAAACTTTGATGAATATGACGAATATGATTTTTTGATTTAAGGGAAAATAATCAAAGGTTTCTTCTAAAATTCAGCTTGGATCCATTTCTATTGTTAACGACTCACAAAATGGTGAATTACTTAATGGTCAACAAACATTTTTGTGTTTGTTTGGTGACAGAATGTTGGAGAATTCTGAGGATAAGTTAAATCATGTCATATCTTTTTTGACAGTTAATGGACTAAAATAATATTTGCAGGCCTAATTTTGAATGATAGAGAACTCAGGCAAGTAGTTTGAGGAGCTTTGTGTCAGTAGTAAGTGGTTTCCTGGCTCAGCAGTAGGAAGGAGAGCTGGAGCGGTGCGGTGTGGGAGCACTGCCGCCTGAGGAGAGGCACACCTGTCTCACATAGCTAATTAACCTCGCAGTGAGAGTTTTCGGAGCGGCCAGCGCCCCATGGCCGGGCACGTGAAGTGGAGCAAACAGAAGTGTGTAACTGTGAGTTATAGTCACATAACTGTGAGTAAAAACCACAACCTGACATTTATTTTTACTAGGACAAACCCGAGTAGCTGCACCCGAGAGCTCGAAGTTTGTTGTTGAAAAAGTGTGACACTCAAAACCAGAAACACTGACAAAACCTTTATCCTTTCATCCATCTAAAGGTCTTTTTTTCCGAATTTAAGAGTCTTTCATGCGAGTATAACAGTTAAAAAAAAATGCATCTGTTGGTTTTGATAATGGTTTTAATATAAAGCATAACAAAGAGCAAAGGGTTTATGGGAAGAGTTTCATGGAAAATCTAACAGAGATGAAGAGTCAGGCAGGCTTAGAATGTCTGACATTAAAGCACAAACCTGAGAAAAGTTTGAATAAATTTGAATGAATACCCTTTGTCAGAGTGAATGGGGGTAATGAGCATCTTGTGCTTGTAAGGTTTTCAGTACTGAGATGACACGAACCACAGTTCGACATGAGAAGCAAAAACAAACAGGAAGTGAGAGCAGATCTGCACTTATGCAGGTAACTGTAAGAGCAAAGCCACGTGGTCTTAAGATGATGACTCAACAATTTAAGAGCTTGGTTTGTTGTCCTTTTTTTTTTTTTTTTTTTTTTTTTTTTTTTTTTTTTTTTTTTTTTTTTTTTTTTTCTCTTCTCTCATCAC